>OLKM01002148.1:72364-82993 GCA_900291075.1 Melanogrammus aeglefinus
CATAATCTCCCACATAATCCAGTGGTGGATGGCTAACAGGAAGGATGTGTTTTGTTATGTTTCAGTGGGCGTACATCATACATACCCATGGTGAGATTCCTGATGCTATGCTAGACCAAGGCATCAAAAGCCATGTGTGTTTCACCAAAGGATCGGTCTGGAGACTCAAGGTATCCTTAACTTGTCTGTCCACCTGTCTTACTTTATCTACGGGTCAAAATAACCTAACCAAAACAGAGGCTATTTTCCAGACACAACGGGAGTATAAGAAGAGCACGAAAAAAATAGGGGTCAAGAGGCGCCGGCCCAGATCATTCTATTTTATCTCCCTGGAGGAGGTGGTCGAGGTAGGTGTTGATCCAGTACCCGTTGTAAAACTTAAATGCGTGTTCCATGTTGTGGCCATTCTTCTAATCATTCACTTCCAACCTGAAGGTAGGATGATGAGCCAGGGCCATCTATCCCGCCCAGCTTCCAGACCCCCCAACACACCCCCCCCCATGTTGAAAGAGGATGCTCCATCTGGATTGTGACCAGCGCATCACACCACACGCACTGCTGGAGCATCCCTTCATCAGCCTGGGGAAAGAGATCCAGACCGACAGCAGGAGTCCTGATCCCACTGTGGACCAGCCCTGCAGCAGCAGTCCTGAGTCAAGTGAGGACCAGCACTACAGCAGCAGTCCTGAGCTCACTATGGTCGAGCCTTACATCAGCAGTCCTGAGCCAACTGTGGACCAGCGCACCATCAGCTGCACTGAGCCCATTGTGGACCAGCGCACCATCAGCTGCACTGAGCCAACTATGGTCCAGCCTTTTAGCAGCAGCCCTGAGCCCATTGTGGACCAGCCCACCATCAGCTGCACTGAGCCCATTGTGGACCAGCCCACTATCAGCTGCACTGAGCCCATTGTGGACCAGCGCACCATCAGCTGCACTGAGCCCATTGTGGACCAGCGCACCATCAGCTGCACTGAGCCCATTGTGGACCAGCGCACCATCAGCTGTACTGAGCCAACTATGGTCCAGCCTTTCAGCAGCAGCCCTGAGCCCACTGTGGACCAGCGCTGCAGTCTACCTGTGAGCCACACATCTTCTGTTTCAGAGGAACAGAGGAAGGCCTCAGTAGGCATCACATACAGTGGCACAGGGTAGGTGTGCCATTCACTCTCCAAATCTTCCTAGATCTGCTTTTGAGTTGCTTCCCAATGTTATGCTTTCAACAATTATTTAGTTCTGGGCTCATGCACTGCTTAATTCTCTGTTTTTAATCAGGATTTGTTGATGGAATTACGATACATTAAACATCTTTCCTCTTGGTTTTTAATTTAACAGCACTGTATCAATACCTACCGCTTGCTCCGCTGCCACGGAGACTCTGGAGGTCAAGCCAGCTGTAGACAACCCACTAGGTTTGTTAGAAGTCTAAAGCCTTAGTGTACTCATGTTTGTATTTTAAACTAAAACATACATCCTGTTTTGGTGTCATTTTCAGATGTTACCCCAAAGAAGAAGCAGCAGAAACAGGGCAGAGTAAAGCGGTTCTTTAAGACGGTGTTGAAATCCTTCTGCTGTTGCTGCTTTGCCCATGGGGACCTAGACTAACTGGTTCAAACATGGACCAGCCTACCAGTAGCTGCTGGCCAGAGACCAGTGTGGACCACAAAAACAGCTGCCGGCCTGAGCCCAGTGTGGACCACCTTAATAGATGCTGTCCGGAACGCAGCCTGGACTACCCCAAAGGCATCCGCTCTGAGACTAGTGTGGACCACCCCAAAGGCATCCGCTCTGAGACTAGTGTGGACATCCCCAAAGGCATCCGCTCTGAGACTAGTGTGGACCACCCCAAAGGCTGCTGCCCTGAGACTAGTGTGGACCACCCCAAAGGCTGCTGCCCTGAGACTAGTGTGGACCACCCCAAAGGCTGCTGCCTTGAGACTAGTGTGGACCACCCCAAAGCCTGCTTCCCTGAGACTAGTGTGGACCACCCCAAAGGCTGCTGCCCTGAGACTAGTATGGACCACCCCAAAGTGAGTTGCTGCCCTGAAACTACTGTGGACCAGCCCAAAGGCAGCAGCTGCCCTGAGCTCACTGTGGTCCAGCCCTACAGCAGCTGCCCTGAGCCCAGTGTGGACCAGCCCTGCAGCCTACCTGTGAGACAAACACCTTGGAGGTGTAACCCTCAAGTCACAAGACTGTCGCAGCATGAGGAGGTGGTGAGCAAAGGCTGGAGGTTTGGACTGAGTACAAACCTCAGTCCTTCAGGGCTGCTTTGAGTGCACAGACTGCTCAGTGTTCCTTGGACGCCTCAGACGATATCAATTTACTGACGGAAGTAACGGCTAGCTACATTGGGTTTGGTAAAGACTTGGTAAAGAAAGTCTGCAAATAATAATCCTACTGTTAAGAAAGGTGATGCAGCCAAGGAGAGGGAATTAAAAAAGCTAGAATGAATACAGAGTTTAGAAGCAATAAACCAAGAGCTGCCTGGAACGGCATGAACAATTACTTGGCGTTATGAGAGGTGGAATAAGGTAGTTAGGCTCAATGGTTTTAACTCTGATACATAACTAGCTGGATTTTGAGTTCTACTTGAGGTTTGATAAACATAATTTTATTATTTTTTTATGATTTGAATATATTTTTTACATTGTTTTTATGAAACCTCTTGAGCTACAAAAGATACCAGTAATCTGGGAGCACTAAACTATTGTTGAAGTGTAAATACACAATGACTCTTATTTATTTCAGACCTGTAAGACTTACATCTTTCGTTGTGAAGGTTTTTGAGATGGCAATAAAGCAGGCTGTTCAGGTGCAGGGTTCTTAAGATCAGAGCTGACAGGGGTGTGGAGGATGCCACCCTGATGCTGCTAAACTGCCTGTTTCGTCATCTTGAGGGCCCCCTTACTTCTGTTGAATGTTTTTTTTTCTGCTTTAACACCAATCAGCAACATCTGCTTGTGGAAATCCTTAGGACAAAGAGTTAACGGTGTCTTCTCCCAAAATTAAATTTTTATGCGGATGAAACCAATATGTATTGTTCTGCTTCATACCTTGATACCATATATACGGAATATGGAGCCGCGATTACTGTTGTTTCCGGTCTTAAATGTATATAACAACTTAATTATAAAATCATGGTAACTTATACTGCTGGTAACGCCAGAAGCGGTCCAGTTTTGACTTAAAACAGTTTATACTATCACTCAGGGAGTGAGTTCCATTCAGCTACAATTCTTTGGCTAAAGAATGAGCTCACACCACAAGCCAATCCAGTTTTGACTTAAAACAGTTTATACTATCACTCAGGGAGTGAGTTCCATTCAGCTACAATTCTTTGGCTAAAGAATGAGCCTCACACATCAAGCCAAAACAGCTGCTTGTTATTCTTCTGACTGTGGCCCCTGGTCCCTGTGTGCTGGGGTCATTAGAAGAAGAGCCCGGGCTCACTCCTGTCCATACCGTTCATGAATTTGTAAACTGGTATCATATCACTGCCTTGTCTCCTGTGCATCAGTGATGCTAGTTTGAGGCTGGAGAGACGTTCGTCATAAGGGAGGGATAAGAGGCTTGGTAGTAGCTTCGTAGCTCGTCTTTGGATCTTCCCGACCTCTTTGCTGTCAGATTGAAATTGTGGAGTCCAGATTACATTCCCATCCTTTAAGTGGGTTCAACCATGGCAGAGAACAACCTAGGCACCGTGACTTGGGAAAGTCTGTAGGCTTTGTTAACTGTGTTTGCTATGTGGCTATGAAACTTCAGCTCATTATTAATTGTAACGCCCAGGCCTTTCTCTGATGTGTCAGTGATCAGTGCAACACCATTCATTGTATAATCTAGTTTGGGGTTATTTCTGCCAAGATTGACCACTTTGCATTTTCCCTCATTGAAGCTGAGCTGCCATTCTTCTGGCCATTTAAGCAGGAGGTCACGGTCTGCCTGGATCTGACGTTGGTCGTCTCGGGTTATTATTCTGTTGAAGATGTTGGTGTCGTCAGCAAATATCTTCGCTGTGCTTCGGATCATTTCATGGAGGTCATTAATGAAAATGACAAACAGTATCGGTCCTAGGAGGCTCCCCTGAGGGATTCTGCTCAGTACAGTGGCCCAATCAGAGAGCTTACCAATTACGGTCACCCTCGGTTTGCGGCGCACAAGGAAGTGCTGGATCCAGTTCAGGAGTTTGCCAGTTTGCCACCCACGCAATTAGCTCGCATATTCTGGAGGAGACGAGTATGGGGCACACTGTTCAAAGGGTTAGGCCTAAAATCCAGGTATATGACATCTAGTGGTTCTCCCCTATCTAGCCAGTCTGTCCATATCTCCAGTGTGACCAGGAGCGTGGTCATACAGGACCTCCCTGTGATAAACCAATATTGAGCACCTCAAAAAAAGACGTGAGGCAACTGTTGTGAGGCTAACAGGTCTGTAGTTGCCTGGTACTGCCTTCTTTCCCTTCTTGTGGATTGTGTAATGTTGTCGGTCTTCCAGGCTCCGGGAGTCAGTTCTTCAGCCAGTAAATTGTTGAACATCAATGAAGGGAGGCCAATGGTAGATTTTGTTTCCTGAAGGACTCTGGGGCGCGGTCCATCTGGTCCGGATGATTTTGTGGGTTTTAGATTCTTCCGTTTTTTCTCTCCCATCTCAGCTGTGATATCCAGATTTCCTATGGGCTCCCCTTTGAGTCTCCGACTCAGATCTGACGTTTTGTCCAATTTGGTTTCCCTGGTAGAGATAATGGCAAAAAAAGTTGTTTAGCAATTGAGCTTTCTCGCTGTCATTTTTGGTCAGTGAGCAATCCTCTTGCTGCAGGTCTCCTAGTTTCGGGCGATTTTTCAATTTGCTATTTGTGTATCGCCAAAATGCCTTTGGATCAGTCTGGATGTTGCGAGATAGATCATGTTCAAACTCTCGGCAGAGCTTACGGGTGCTGTTGATCAGGTTGTGCTGTTGATCAGGTTGTCCAGGTTGTTCATCTTTAGCAAGTGCAACTAAGGACCTCCAATCGGCTTTTAATGTTGTTCAGCAAAACCTACATGAATTAAGACTGGTACTAAATTGGTACTTAATCCAGTGACAAAACTGATCCACTTGTCAAGAAGTAAAAAAACATGTAATATATACATGTAATATATACTACCAGATTGTGACTCTAAATAGCAAAGCGATTGCGAGAGTCCCAACCCACAAATACCTGTGCTTTTTCCTAGAAGAAAACCTCTCTTTCAAACATCAGATTGAGTGCCTTACTAAAAAACTGGGAGGAAACTGGGTTTCTTTTTGTTTTTCTTTTGGTGCCAGGAAGAAAATTGTCCAAACAGTTCTTTATCCATTATTGATTATTGTGTTATTTTATATATATATGCATTCAAATTCATACTAGATTCTGTGTACCATGCAGCATTACGATTAGTCTATGATTGGTTTCCAAACGCACAATTGCAAGTTGTATGAGAAAGTGGGTCTGTCTTAATACCCGTAGAATGGAACACTGTTATGTTTCTTTATAAGGCAATTTTGCACGAGCTGCCTCCTAATTTATGTTCTCTACTGGCTCCTAGAATTAACAGTACTCGTATCACTCTTTCTTCGGGTGACCAGATATCCCGCTTTGTGTGGGACAGTCACCCATTTCCACTACTTTTTACACGTCCCGCAAATTGAGACGTTGTCCCACATCATTACACCACACCCTTGTCCAAACAATTCTATGTCAATGGAGTGCATCAGGGTGGAATTCTGTCCCCGCTACTATTCAATCTGAACATGGATCATCTACTGTATCTAAAAAGCTAAATGAGTGTAAAACGGGCTGTTTGGTGGTACTGTCTCCCTCAAGTGCTGAACTGCAGCAGATTCTTAGAGTATGCTCTAAATATGGCATAATGTATGATATTAAATTTAACTCAACAAAGAGTTTGATACTGATTGCTAGAACCAAGGAGGATAGGAAGCTTTTCTCTCCATCTTTCTCACTTGCAGGTGAACCACTAGTGGTTGTAAAGAAGGTTAAATACCTGGGATATGTGATAAGAGATGACCTCTGTGATGATGATGATGATGATGATGATGATGATGATGATGATGATGATGATGATGATGATGATGATGATGATGATGATGATGATGGTGATGATGATGATGATGATGATGATGATGTGCAGCGTCAGTGTGGTATACTGTATGGGCAGGCAAACATGCTGGCTCGCAAATTCTGTGTTGTACTGTTACAATATCGCTCTTCAAAACGTATTGCACTCCACTGTTTACTGCCCACCTGTGTTGTAATAGTAATAATTAATTATAGTAAAGCGAAAATGAAAAAATTCAAGTGGCATGTAATGATGCTCTGAGAATTTTCCTTAAAACTCCCTTGGGGGCTAATGCCATAGAAATGTTTGTGACAAACAATGTGCCCACTTTTAATGCTGTTTTGAGAAATTGTATGTGTAGTGTATGTGCAGATTGCCTGAGTCTTTGAGCACGATTATTGTGTCTTTAACTGATGTTGCTCACAGTGACACAAGGTACTCTTCTTGCTTCTGGAAACATTGGACCCGAAGCCTTGTGTGTGTGTTTTAAATGTGTTTGTATTATCATTGTTGATGCTTCATTTGTGTCCTTCTTTAATGTTTTGTATTGTTTTATATATATGTATATATTTCCCATAAGACTGGGAAAGTATCTATCCCTTGGTGAAACCAGTGCAAGGGGAGTCTGGTAAAGTTTTGTGTGAAGTTTGCTTGAGTCATTTTTCCGTTTCCGACACAGACAATGCGTGATACAATTTCTTTTCATTATTTTAAACCCAGTTGTGCCTTTAGTTGGCGTTGTCCAATAAATGCAGATAATCTTCAAATGCAGAGAACACATTAATGTGGTGTTTTGAGTTGTGTTGGGATTAGGTTGTTGCTCTGTTGTTGGAGAAAAGGCACATTTAAGTACAATACTTGAAATAACAATTGTAAGCCTTGACTGTCTATTTCTATTTGATTGTATGCAGTCATAATGTGTTTAACTTGAGGCACTGTGAAATAACATGAGAGAGCCCCATGCCTACCCATGCTATGTTTTCTCACGTTTTTTATTTGCAGGCTGTTATGTGCTACTGAATCAACCAGAGATGGCAAAGCATAGTAATGTTATAAGGCAAAGGGGCAGAATAGAATATACTGTAAAAAAAAAAAAAAACTGTAGGCGATTCATCTGTAACGATCAAGCGATATCTAAAATATACAATTAACTTCATGGGTTGGTTGTCTTTATCAAAGCTGCTCGATGTGGACATAACATTTCACCATTGATTACAGGAGATTTATTAAGAATGGGACGTATTTATTAAATGTTTTTCAAACATTTTATTTTGAATCAAACAGGAACAGCATTTAAACATAGTTGATACGACAGGGACACAAAACCCTTACCATAACCCTGATTGCTGTCCAACAAAACACAGAAAATTTAAAACTCATACAAACCACTACTTTAAAAGTGGCTTTGGGTACAAACATGGTCAACAGTGATAATGAAGCACTGCAAATATAACAACTCGTCTTCAGTTAAAAACACCTGAAGACCAGCACAGTGCTCAATTAGTTCAGCAGCAGAGGACAACAGCATACAGAAGGCCGGAAAACAATGGTTCAAGAAGAATCTCAAGTGCAAGTGTAGCACTAGGTTTAATAAAAGTGCAAGCATGTGGGTACAACACACGCACACACGTCGCAATACACACACACACACACACACACACACACCACACACACACACACACACACACACACACACACACACACACACACACACCACACACACACACACACACACACACACACACACACACACTTTTCCACATCAGCAAACACTGGATTGGCGAAGTGGACGGTGCATGCATGTAATATGCCTCTAAGGTTCACAGCAGATGCTGATTTCGTTGATCGCTTGAATAAGAAATCAATTAATTCACAATATTAATAAAAATCATCTTTCCATTTCACAACGATTCAACGATACAATCTCGTATTCAATTCTAGTAAGTTAACAGAAACTGCTGGGCTTCATCCCCCTCTGAGGGAGACCATTCATAAGCCCAATCGGAAAGAAAATAATTAATGTTGTTTCCCCATAGCTCTTCACTATTAATGTAGGCCTGGTGTCTAGTTCATCAGTTGGGAGTTTTTTTCTGTAGATGGTATGTTTCTTGTGACGTCCCTATTAACACACATAGCAACCAATCAACATGCATTTAGAATGATGGTTTTCCAATTATGGACGTCATCACAATGTGTTTCCTAAGGCGATATCTTGTGTTGTGCACAGAAAATATATCAGGCGTTTGGACATTGCGTGTAGTAGCAAGAGAGAGCAGCTTTGTTGAAAAGAGAGATATTTTCTAATTCAACTTTTCGACGTGTGTAGTAAGAACATGGACGGTGAGTTCCCAGCACTGTGCAGAGCAGTATATTTTTGGTATGCCGCTGTGAATGTTTCGGGTCTTCCGAGAAGCTCTTCGGCTCAACACCGCCACCTTCAGTTCAGAGAAAGACGCACGTTATATTTTGATCCGCGCTTCAGGTTGTTAGGTCGATTTGTTTTTTGTATTTAAGCTTTATACTCGAGAGATCAATTGAGGGGAGACCCTCATTTGCACTGATGTCTAGATTGAAATACAATGGTTTATTTTTACATGGCATTCTTGCTGGATGACGAGGTTATTGCCTCACAGCAGGTAGGCCTAGCTGGTCTACACATGCGTGACTTTTTCTCGCATGATCGTAGCGCTGCTAAGACAACAAATCTTTGAAATGTAGGTTCCCTTGGAAGAACCTCCTAAAACCATTTTACTGCTATCTCGTTATGATAAATTTACATTTTAAAACGGGAGTGAAACACGAAGGCACATAGCCTACTGTTAATTAACGGCCCGACATAGCCTACAATAATAATAGGCCTACAATAAACTAGCTAGTTAGCTATTTCTACAATTACTTTACCACAATTACAAACCAATCTTTGGATGTCGATTACATGTCAATTGGCTTTTCTAATTCCCCCCCCCCCCCCTCTCTCTCTCTCTCTCTCTCTCTCTCTCTCTCTTCTCTCTTCTCTCTTCTCTCTCTCTCTTCTCTCTCTCTCTCTCTCTCCTCTCTCTCTCTCTCTCTCTCTTCTTCTCTCATCTCTCTCTCTCCTCTCTCTCTCTCTCTCTCTCTATTCTCTCAGGTCAATCATTCTCTGTGTCCAAAGGAGACCTGATTACCACAAAGTCTTCCTCCTACCTGGTTGAAGACTTTCTTGGGGAAGGAACCTTTGGGAAGGTGGCCAGATGTGTTGATACAGCCACCAATTCAAGGGTGGCTGTTAAAATCATCAAGAACCGCCCGTCAGTGTTAGCGTTGGTTAGGCAAGAGGTAAAAGAAAGCATTAATAAGTTAATAAATAATGTTAATAAATACAAATTGCTAAAAATAATGTGCCCATTTTCGAATTGTGTGTTTCTTTTTGGTACTAGTTTTTCATGTGATTTTGCATTGTAAAATATCTCTTTAACCTGCTCTTTATTCTCAGATTTACGTCTTAAGGCGCCTCCAAGCTCTGAACCCGGAAAGGTGTGGGATTGTGAGATGGATGGGTGCCCTCAAACACGGTCCGCACTTCTGTCTGGTGTTTGAGCTCCTGGACCAGTCCCTCCTAGACTTCGCCCATCAGACAGCAAACCACTGTCTGCCGCTGATGCAGATCCAAAAATATAGTGGAACAGGTAAAGGGCCATCACCAGTTTGCACCCCTGTAAACCGCATTTAACACTGTTAACAAAATAAGAGAGTTTGAGAAGTCTGACGTAAGATCACTCACGAACAAGTAAGAACAAAGCCTGAGCTAGTTGTAAAATAACCAAAGAACCACTGCCCAGACCTCTGCATATATGCACCATTCTGTCCATACAACATCTATACGTAATCACCTCATCCCATGCATTCTTCGCTTATGTTGAAATCTACTGTACTTCCAGTACGCTCTTACACGGCTAACCAGTCCTCTCTAGTTCTCCTTTGACTCACAGCCTGTGTCTCACCATATAAGGAACATGCTAACGACACACATTAAACATGTGAAGCTTGGGGCGGCTCCAGGCCGACCAAACTCACTCACCTTGGTTCAGCCATAATGATAACATACTGCAGCTGTACTTGGGGAGGGTGGTAACTGTCATCAAATATTGATTTCAGCTGGCCTCAGCCCTTGACCCACCTTGGCACCCTTGGGATCATTCATGGTGACCTGAAGCCTAACAACGTCATGATGACAGGACAGGACACTCAAGTCAAAATCATTGACTTTGGCTGTTCCCTCCATTTGTCCCAGGCAATGATTGGCTTCAACTTCGGGACCCTCTGGTTACAGAGTGAGGTAACTGACAGCATCCTGACCTGGTTGCGTTACTATTGTGTGTTGATTACAACGGTTGCTCCAAATTCCTATCTTTATTTCTTATCAGATCCCCAGAGGTCATACTGGGTCTGCCATATACATGCATGGTTGATATGTGGTCCCTGGGTTGCATTGCAGCTGAATTGTTAGTTGGCAACCCCCTTTATCCTGGCTACACCGAGTATGATATGGTTAAGT
>OLKM01002149.1:0-57500 GCA_900291075.1 Melanogrammus aeglefinus
GGGCTGAAATGGCCCTTTTTACAGTCCTGGCGACGCCCCAGGTTCATCCGTCAATCATCCCTGGAGGGTGGGCATCGCAGCGGAGGGGGGGGGAAGAGGAGAGAGAGAAGACAGACAGACAGGACAGGACAGACAGACAGTGAGCGAGACAGACCAGATTAGACAGACAGAACAAGACGGCGGAGAGAGAGGAGAGACAGACATCACTGAGCGATGACAGACAGAGAGACAGAACAGCACAGAGAGAAACAGACACGACAACATAGACAGACAAGCGGAAGACAGACAGGACAGAGAGACGCAGAGAGAGCACGGAGAGAGACAGACCACGATCAGAACCCGAGAGCTGAAGAGAGACACAAGACAGGGACAGGACAGTACAGACAGACAGAGAGAGTGAGAGCGGACAGAGTGAGAAGACTAGACAGACACGCGAGAGACAGACAGACAGACAGGACAGAGAGCAACAGAAGACAGACAGGATGAGAGACAGACATACAGGACAGAGAGAGACAGACAGACAGACATACAGACAGACAGACAGTCAGACCAGGACAGAACAGGCAGGTTTCCACACCGGGTGGGACCGACTAAGGTTGGAAAGGTCATATTTACTAGGAGCGGACTCACGATGGAATTTTAAATAACCGAGGGGGGGGGGCGATGTTTGGAGCCAAAGCGTCCCCGCTCGCTCCGCTGTGCGAGCGAGGAGAGAGATGCAGGGACGCTGCTGAACAAACGGATACAGGTCAGAGTCACAGACAGCCAATGTGTGGAACAAAAACAACATACACGACACATGAGATAAACAAACACACAAACAAACAAAACTGAAAAGAAATCCCGCGGCTGACACAGGTGTGAGGTGTACGACGTGTCACTTCCTGGACGCTCTGACGCGCCGAGCCCCCCCCGCCGCCGCCACCGCCGCCGCCACGGGCCGGGGGTCTTCAACACAGCCAACGCTCTCACCACCCCGCCCGGCTCGGTGGGCTCAGCCTCCGTTCTTCATATCTGTTCTTCATATATCTATTTATAGATCAGTACCAATATATATATATATCTCTCTGGCCCACGCCGTGATGTCACAGGGCTTGGTGTTTAGGGGTAGGTGGGGCTCAGGCCGGCGGGGCGGGCCGTGCCGGCGGGGGCACGGCGGCGGGGGGCGGCTTGAGAGCGGGGCTTGGCCGGTCGGTGGGTCGCCGGGGGCTGGGCCTGGCGAGCGGACCTTCCGGTAACTCCGCCTCTGGGCTTCTCCTCCTCGGAGGCTGGAGGCGGCGTTATGAGACCCATCACCTCCTTCACCTTCAGGGGGCAGCTCCTGTGGGGGAGGGTGATGGGAGAGGGAGAGAGAGAGGGGGGGGAGAGAGAGGGCGAGAGAGAGGGGGAGAGAGAGAGGGGGGAGAGAGAGGGTGGGAGAGAGGCGAGAGAGAGGGGGGGAGAGAGGTAGAGAGAGAGAGGTAGAGAGAGGTAGAGAGAGAGAGAGAGAGGGGGGCGGGGGAAAGAGGAGAAGGAGTGCACGCAAAGAGAGAACAAGAGTCAGGAGAGAATGCGAAGGGACGAGAGGACAGAGAGCGGGCGGCGGAGAGAGGAGAGCGATTGGGAGAGAGGAGGGAGTGGAGAGACGAGGGGGCGGAAGAGGGAGGAGATGAGCGGAGAGGAGAGTTAAAAGAGAGGCAGAGAGAGAGAGAACAGAACAGAGACACAGAAGACAGAGAGAGAGGGAGGTAGATGAGGGCATGTTGGGGGAGGCGAGAGGACGATGGGCGGGAGGATAGTGCAGAGATGGGGGAGGGCGAGAGAGAGAGCCGAGAGAGAGGTTAATAAGATAGGGATTAAGTCGTAGGTCTATTTTGCCGAGAATAGTGCTGGAGACGCGAGAGAGGGGGGAGAGGAGAGGCGAGTGGGCGAAGGAAGAGAACAGGTAGAGAACGAGAGATAAGCAAACGAGAGAAAGCAAAAAAAGAACGAGAGAGAGAGAGAGAGAGGGGGAGTAGAGAGGTAGAGAGGTAGAGAGGGGGAGGGAGAGAGAGGGGGAGTAGAGAGATAGAGAGGGAGAGAGAGGGGGAGTAGAGAGATAGAGAGGGAGAGAGAGGGGGAGTAGAGAGGTAGAGAGGGGGAGGGAGAGAGAGGGGGAGGGAGAGAAATTTAATAAAGAGTAAAAGACAATAAACAAAATAATTAAGAGAAAGAGAATAGCGATAGAGTGAAGTGATAGTAATGAGACGAAGGCACGACTCTACGGGCGGCGGTGACCCAGATCAGTCAGCATCAGCCATCCATCACTCAGCAGTCGCTGATCCGCCTGCTTATCACGTTGATAGCTGCTTATTGAAAAGACGCTGGGTCCTCCTCAGATTCACAGAATAGAAACACTGGCAGGCAGAGGCTACACAAGTCCCAACAAGGAGCGGCCCCACGTCGCCCTGGAGGTTACATAAACCGGGGCATGAGAGAGCGTTTCATTGTCGATGAAGACGTCAGTTCTGGAACTGTTTGTACGTTTGTCATGAAGCCTCAGACAGACAGACAGACAGACAGAGGCCCAGACAGAGGCCAGGGATGGGATCACGAGACGAGGCGAGCGTGAATGAATGAAGGTTGAATAACCAGAAGCATGAGGGCGCCACGAGGTAGAGCGGGTGGGCGGGTCACCCGAAGGTTGCTAGTGCGATCCCCGGCTCCTCCTAGCAGACAATCGAAGTGTCGCTGAGCGAGACCCCTCACCCTGACTGCTCCTGACCAGCTGGCTGTCGCCCTGCGTGGCTGACTCCGCCGTCGGCGTGGGAACGTGTGCATGAACGGGTGAAAGCGCGGTATAAATGCATTCCATTTAGCAGGTAGAGGAGTGTTTCCCTGGCGCCGCTACCCACCTTGCACATGGCCAGCTGGAGGTAGATGGCCTCAGCTCCACAGATCACCGTGCTGAGGTCCAGCTTCATCGTCAGCTCGTTGATGTGCTGGAGAGGAGAAACAAAATGGATGCCCTGAGCATAGGCCTTCAGGAGAGGGACGAGACCAGAGCGGCTGACTGAATGACTGACAGACGGGACAGACAGACAGAGCGGACAGACGAGACAGACAGAGGGGACAAACAGACAGACAGACAGACAGACAGACAGACAGACAGACACCTTGAGAATGGTATTGAAATCGTGCTGTGAGCCAATCAGCTCTCCTCTCTGGGACTCCAGGATGGAGCAGGCCAATAGGAGGTGGAAGTTGTCACAGGGGAGGCGCGTCCACATGACCTGCCGACAGAGGACATTGCATCAGGAGGGTATTAGGCTTGATAAAAAGCTAATAGAAAGACATTTGTATGAATCAGCAAAGACACATTTTATAACGTCAGTTTCCTTGTTGCCATGAGCTGCTACGCTCTCTGCTGCCACAGGGGGGAGGCAATCGTCTGCATATCACCTTTTTACTTTTCATGTCCGATGCATAATAATTTCATACGTGCGTGTGTGTGTGCGTGCGTGTGCGCGTGTGTATGTAAGTGTGCATGCATGTATGTGTGTGTGTTAGCCGTCCGTGCGCGTGTGTGCCTCACCTCCCACAGGTGGAGGATGTCCTCAAAGGAGAACTCCCTCTTGAACCAGATGAGGAGCCATCGGAAACAGAAGCACAGAGAGCCGCTGTCCTGGGAGTCTGGACGAGGGGAGACACAACGACACAGCAGCACGCTGTCAGAGGTCTACTGGGAGGCAGCAGGGCCCTGCATCGCTGGAGGGGAGAGGCTGAGAGCTAGACCGCATGGAGAGAGGCTGAGAGCTAGACCGCATGGAGAGAGGCTGAGAGCTAGACCGCATGGAGAGAGGCTGAGAGCTAGACCGCATGGAGAGAGGCTGAGGGCTAGACCGTATGGAGAGAGGCTGAGCTCTAGACCGTATGGAGAGAGAGAGGCTGAGAGCTAGACCGTATGGAGAGAGGCTGAGCTCTAGACCGCATGGAGAGAGAGAGAGGCTGAGCTCTAGACCGCATGGAGAGAGGCTGAGAGCTAGACCGTATGGAGAGAGAGAGGCTGAGCGCTAGACCGCATGGAGAGAGGCTGAGCTCTAGACCGTATGGAGAGAGGCTGAGAGCTAGACCGCATGGAGAGAGAGAGGCTGAGCGCTAGACCGTATGGAGGAGAGGCTGAGCTCTAGACCGTATGGAGGAGAGAGAGGCTGAGCGCTAGACCGTATGGAGGAGAGGCTGAGCTCTAGACCGCATGGAGGAGAGAGAGGCTGAGCTCTAGACCGCATGGAGAGGCTGAGCTCTAGACCGCATGGAGAGAGGCTGAGAGCTAGACCGTATGGAGAGAGAGAGGCTGAGCTCTAGACCGTATGGAGAGAGAGAGGCTGAGCTCTAGACCCTATGGAGGAGAGGCTGAGCTCTAGACCGTATGGAGAGAGAGAGGCTGAGCTCTAGACCGTATGGAGGAGAGGCTGAGCTCTAGACCGCATGGAGAGAGGCTGAGCTCTAGACCGTATGGAGAGAGAGAGGCTGAGCTCTAGACCGCATGGAGAGAGAGAGGCTGAGCTCTAGACCGCATGGAGAGAGGCTGAGCTCTAGACCGTATGGAGAGAGAGAGGCTGAGCTCTAGACCGCATGGAGGAGAGAGGCTGAGCTCGAGACCATTCAGCCTTTAGCCAGACCAGCCCTTCTTATTTCAGCCTTATTATTACTTACATTATTTATTATTTATTAGGAACCAGAGGCTCCATCTTCTAGACCATACTTATTTATTTCAGTGATTGCATATGTCTGACTAACAGGACTGAAAATAGATTACCAAAATGATATGAAGGAAAAATTAAATCGATATTATTTAAATAAATGTTGAACCACTAATGCCTAAATGTATTTCTGGGATAACACGACGATATACAATTTCAAGCAATTCCGTTTTTTCAAGTCCTAAAGTAGAAAATGTTCCCGACCCCGGTCCATGCTGTCGTTTTGGTTCTAAGCACTCCGGTACCCCCGAGGCGGCGGAGCCGAGGTGTGCGCCGGCTGCACGCGGCCTGGAGCAGGTGTAATGGATGCAGGTGGACCCTCACCCAGGTAGTCACACAGCTCGGGGTCCAGGGCCTTCAGCAGCAGGCTGAGCTGCAGCAGCTGCTGCTTCATGGCCTCCTGCGACTCCTCAAAGTTGTGGTGCTGCGGACGGAGGGAGGGAGGGAGGGAGGGTGGGGGTGGTGAATGGTGGATACTCTCTTTGGTACACGTCGTGAATAAGACGGAGGGGTACCCTTAAAGTTATTCTATTCCCCAGTGGGAGACCGGCTATGGGTTTGTGACGCATGCTAAGGTACTAATGTATCACTTAATGTATGTTGTACTTCCTGGCACTTAATGTACTCACTTAATGTATGTTGTACTTCCTGGCACTTAATGTACTCACTTATTGTATGTTGTACTTCCTGGCACTTAATGTACTCACTTATTGTATGTTGTACTTCCTGGCACTTAATGTACTCACTTATTGTATGTTGTACTTCCTGGAACTTAATGTACTCACTTATTGTATGTTGTACTTCCTGGCACTTAATGTACTCACTTATTGTATGTTGTACGTCCTTGGATTAGTACTTAGCATTGTGTAGCGTCTTATCCTAGCTATCTCTGTTGTGTACGGGGAATGGGTTAACCTAGCGATGGTTAGTACTTTGCACTTGGTCCTATGAACATCCTTACTGTACAGGCAGTGATATATTGTTTCTCTTTCTTCTGGCTAATGTACTTATTGTAAGCCGCTTTCGTCTGCTAATGGTAGGTCCACTCACCACAAGCTCCATGAAGCCGGTCAGACACCAGAAGGACTCCACCTCGTTCTGGGTGACGAACAGCAGTGGGGCCAGGAGGTCACTCATCCCCTGGACGTAGCCTGAGGGGGGGGAACCATGGAGCGAAGGTAAAGGAACAGAGACGCCCTGCGTGGTTTGGGGTTCTGCGGTTGGTTTGAGTGGAGGGAACCATGGTTCTTGTACAACGAGACACACCATAAAGCTCACGGCCTGTGAGGGTGATTATGAACCGTAGGGATTCGTGGAATTGTTGTAAATGTAAAATCAGCAAAATCGTTGGAATCCTACCAAATGGATCGCACCATTTATAGCGCAACGCGGGTCATGCATGTTGGCGGTCTCACATCAGTGACCTCTGATCTTACAGAACGACTGACACGGGGGATGAATGGACACCATCAGGAACTCAGTGTGGGCCAATCAGATACGTCAAGGACCTTTACACATCTTCTGAAGTCTGTGTTTCACCAGAGGTAGCGCTGCTGTCACGCATGCGTTGGTTTGTTCCTTCTGTCACTCTTTAAAGAGGAATCATTGACAAAATCGGAACCATTGACCACATTGGACCGGGACATTCGTCGCCATTGGTCTGACGCAAATGTCAGATTCATGTGGCAGATTGTGACTTGTTCACAAAATGTGTGCGAGGGCTGAGAAACTACCCAAGCGAGTGGGCTCATCCCCAACAGCCAGACCCCGGGGGGCTGGTTGGGGTTGAGGTGGTGGAGCGGCATGGCGTACGCACCCAGGTCAAAGTTGTACATGCAGTAGGTCATCAGCACGTCGTGGAGCAGGGTGAGCCCGGGGTTGTCGTTCCCGGAGAAGAACGTGTTGTGTCGGTCGGTTCTGTTCACGTCCCGCTCTGCGGGAACAGAACAGAGGCACAGTTCAACACTAGAGTTCTGCTCCCATTCAAAACAGAGACATATAAACACTAGGGCTCTGAACGCATCCCGAATAGAGACACCGCGCTTCATATTTCTTCTTAAAGGTCTCATTCCGTGAGAAACTGAGAATACTTGTTTTTGTTGAAATACTATAGGTCTCTACGAGCTGCATATGCATGCTGCGCGTGAAAGTGTTCCTCTACCCCCATTGCCTATATTAGGCAATGAGAGAAATCACAGAGAAAAACGAGCGGATGAGAAAACCCCATCGGTGTGACGTCACACCGAAAATTAGTATTCATGGCCACGCCTCCCGCCCAGCTTAGCTAGCTTGCTACCGCCCACCGGCAGACAGGAAGTAGCAGAGCTCATTTCTGCAGCTCAGCGTCACAGTGCTCTTAGCCAATCAGAGGCGAGCAGATTAGCATATCATGCATATTCATGTTAAGAGGCGAAATCCCGTCGTTCGTCCCCCTCCCACCTCCCCCAACAAACTAAAACAGCATGAAACAGACCCAGCAAAGCTTTTTTTTCTCTAAAACCGGCTCTTAGGGCATCAATTCAGACCACAGATCACCGCAAAATTAACGAAAAAACGATGAGATGAGACCTTTAAGGTCTGTCGCTCTCACTCTCTAAAGAAAGAGTTTGGACGGACAGCCCGGCTTACCAATCAGGTTTCTGTATCCTTTGAGGAGGGAGTTCCTCATCTCCTGCCCTTCACTGACAGACTTCCACTGGACCTTCATCCTGAAGTACTCATCCCTGAGGAAAGAACGGATCACACAGGTCAGCTAAAGAGGCGTCCATCTTTAGTGACCTGAAGTCACTCGAGGAATCACGTGGGCCGGCAGGAGGTGTCACTGACGTCTTGGTCCTGAGGATGTCTTCTCGCTCCTTGGTGGTGCTGTTCCAGGGGTAGAAGCCCAGCAGGAACTTCCAGGCCTCTTTCCTGAGCGATGGAATGATTCCCTGCAGGAGCAACGGAACGTCGTTGAGAGAACCGAACCGGGCGGAGGGGCGTTCCCATGACGACGCGACGGAGACGGGAGCCTTACCCCTCGGAACACGATCTCTTTGATCTTCTCTGGGTTCTGGACGCGCCCCTCCGGATCCAGAAACTCCTCCCACTTGTCCAGCGGGTTTCCTCGGAGTACCTCGGGCCTTGGCCCAAGCTCCGCCCCCTAATTATACAGACAGGCAAACACACCAATCATCCATGAGCATCTTAGATATACAGACAGACACACCAATCATCCATGAGCATCTTAATATACAGACAGACAAACAGTCACACGAGTTATGCTTAACGTCTTAATATACAGACAGATAGACACAGGAATCGTCCATAAACATCTTAACATACAGACAGACAGACAGACAGACAGACAGACAGACAGACAGACATACACACAAATCATCCATAAACATCTTAAGATACAGACAGACAGACATACAAATCATCCAAAAACATCTTAATATAGACAGACAGACACAGGAGTCATCCATAAACATCTTGACAGACACAGACAGACACAGGAGTCATCCATAAACATCTTAACAGACAGACAGACAGACAGACCGACAGACAGAGGAATCGTCCATAAACATCTTGACAGACAGACAGACAGACCGACAGACAGACAGACAGACACAGGAATCATCCATAAACATCTTGACAGACAGACAGACAGACACAGGAATCATCCATAAACATCTTAACAGACAGACAGACAGACAGACCGACAGACAGACACAGGAATCATCCATAAACATCTTGACAGACAGACAGACAGACCGACAGACAGACAGAGAGACACAGGAATCATCCATAAACATCTTGACAGACAGACACAGGAATCATCCATAAACATCTTAACAGTCAGACAGACAGACAGACCGACAGACAGACACAGGAATCATCCATAAACATCTTGACAGACAGACAGACAGACCGACAGACAGACAGACAGACAGACAGACAGACAGACACAGGAATCATCCATAAACATCTTGACAGACAGACAGACAGACAGACAGACAGACAGACAGACAGACAGACAGACAGACAGACAGACAGACAGACAGACGAGTGCACTGAAGCCCTCCCAAACGGCCCCTCCAACCCAGAAACGGTCCGGGTTCACTCACACAGGTGATGAGTTCGAATCCCGGCTCCTCCTCCATGGACGTGTGCCCGTTGGCCCCCGGGGCCCCCATGGTGTGGAGGGGGGAGTCCGGCGGACGGAGGGCCCCCCGGAAGAAGTTGGTGACCTTGGAGAAGCCCCCGAAGGTCGTGGCGTACGGGTCCTGCATGAATCTCTGTCAACATACACAAAAGGAGGAAGTTACACAACTACCAGCTGGCCTGTGACTCCTTTCAGCTGGCCCTCTGGGGGGGGCTATAGGTCTCTGTCCACCAATCATAGAGAGGCTATAGGTCCCTGTCCACCAATCATAGAGGCTATAGGCCCCTTTCCACCAATCATAGAGAGGCTATATGTCCCTGTCCACCAATCATAGAGAGGCTATATGTCCCTGTCCCCCAATTTTAGAGGGGCTATAGGTCCCTGTCCACCAATCATAGAGGGGCTATAGGTCCTGTCCTCTAATCATCACGTCTGGCTAACTGTCCCCTCCCCTACTGACACCCGGAACTTGGACTCCTCCCACCACTACCACCCCGACTCTGGACTCCTCCCACCACTACCACCCCGACTCTGGACTCCTCCCACCACTACCACCCCGACTCTGGACTCCTCCCACCACTACCACCCCGACTCTGGACTCCTCCCACAAATGCAAATGCTTTCTGTCAGTCCTGCCCATACCATCTCTGTTACTGTATTTAACGTTAAGTCCTGGATGTCAGTCCCATGCCTCTGACGTTAAACCCTCGTCATGCGGTCGTCACAGCAACGTTCACTGGGGCCAAACACAGCATGCCACAACACCAACACGTGCAGCACGTCCCTGTCCGACCTGCGTTCCCCTTAAACTGGCCTCAAACGGGCGGAGGAGCAGCTGTACCGAGACGAGGTCCGAGCTGCCGTCGTCCATCAGGTTCAGCTCATCGAAGGACTGGGACAGCGCCCCCGAGTCGTGGGGGTAGGCCAGGAAGAGCCGCCCGTCCAAGGGGGATCTGGACGGAGGCACACAGAGGGAGGCGCCGGGGCTCAGCAGAGATTCACAGTGATGCAAGAGGGAAGTAAAGCCCACGGAATCGGTGTGGTCAATGGCGACACCTACTGGACATATGTGGTACTGACAGACAACGTATTCATTGTATACGTATGGTTACCTTTGTTTACCTTGTGTGAATTGTTTCGTTGGAAATGGTGGGAAAAGCTTGCGCAAGCTTTAATTTTGGTGGTATACCGAATGCTACGTTAAAAACAAAACTCAGCGAATGTTGACCTTGTGTAATGAAAATCGGCCTATCTTTGTTTATTCTGCACATGATGGGCGATGCTATGGTTGGATATACTTTATAATATCCTTATTTATATTAGTATGAAACATACGTTTTATTCATTTATTTGTAAAAGAAAAAGAACACAGATAAACGACTCTAGACGCTAAACTGCTGCACAATATGGATCAGTTAACAATATCGCCATATAAATACGAAGCTCTATAGTTCTAAATATTCAATGACTAAATACAATTAATAAATCTACCAAGGAACCTCATCTATTTCTCCTAATGGGAAAGGTAAGGGAAAGGTGTAAAAGCTTAGCACTTGGTTGAACATCCTTACTATACCGACAGCGATATATTGTTGTTTCTCTTTCTTCTTTGAACTTATTGTAAGTCGCTTCGGATAAAAGGGTTTACTAAATGCCCTCAATGTAAATGTTAAAGAAAGGGGAAGGGTTGTTTACTCAGTTTTCGTTGCAGTAACACAATCTCGCCACTAGATGCCACTAAATCCCACACACTGCACCTTTAAGATCCTCTGACAGAAAACGTGACTGATGATTCTATCCAATCCAATCCAATCCACTTTTTTTATATAGCACAATTTAAACAAACACAAGGTTCCCAAAGTGCTGTACAACAAGGTAAGAAATATATGAAGTTAATAAAAATAAATATAGCTGTGAGCAGCAATGTGAGTGTCAAGCATAATGGGACTCGATAAACTAATTCTGCCGGGCGGACGTTATCGGCTAGGTGGCTACATGACAACCCTCTCGGTAATCGGTAATCGGTAATGTCGACAGCTGTTGGAATGAACTAGAGCATTATGCGAGTACGTGTCAATGTTTACCAAATGGAAAAATGACCCCACCTAGAGGTAAGGGCGCATTACAGTCTGCCTGACAGAATAAATTACACAAATACATAGGGGTATTCGGAACAATATCCCTAACAGAGACAAAATGTTAACAAGCATCAGTTCTTCAGGTGGTTCATGAAGCATCTAATCCAGTAAGAATTGCAGTTTATATTGTAAGTGGGCGGAATGGTAAATATAGTCATTGTTGCATTATACATCAAGTATTGGCGGTTGAAATAATTTACTAACTATACGGGGAGGTCTGATAGTATCACCAGACATTGGAAATTTGTTTGAAATATACTCATGTGAACAGAGAGAGAGGAGTTAAAACACTTACGCATTAAAAAACAAAAAGGTCACCAAATGCATTGAGTGTCCGCATGATGATGTCATGGGTCTATGTACCAAGATTGGTTATGATATGTCAACGGGCTGCTGAGATATTGGCTTACATCTCCTATCACTTAAAATTTGCGATAGGAGATGCATTTTGAAGGTTTTTGACATAAACCAAGATGGCGGAAAATCCATCAAGGCGCAAATCGACGACAAATTGAACTCGGCTTGGATCAAGGAATCCAATGATACTGGATGAATATCGGATGAATGGGTCGAAAGTTATAAACATGAATGCATGTCCAGCTTTGACCTGTTGGTGGCGCTAGAGCTGATGAGCTAGCGACCTGAAATTTGCTTCATGGGCTAATGGGACCGTCTTGAACCAGTGTGCCAAATTTCGCAACTGTTCACCAAGGCGTTCTATGGGCTGCCATAGACTCCCACTGAAGGATAATAATAATAATAATAGGAAAACGTACGAAAACAATAGGTTGTCTCGCAGCTTTGCTGCTTCACACCCAAAAATACACTGCCCACATAACACATCTACATGACAACGCGTCGACATAACATCAACACGCAACCTGGAGTTAAAAGCCAGAGAAAAGAGGTGAGTTTTAAGATGGGACTTAAAAAAAGAGACTTAAAAATTCTACTCACGGGGCCAGGACGATGTAGCGCTGCAGGGCCCGAAGCAGGCCCCGGGTCCCCCCTCGGTGGAAGTGGAGCGGCGGCAGCGGGTGGCCCCCTCGGCTCGTTAGCACCAGGTAGTTACGGCCCAGGGAGAAGCGGGCCCTCCTCAGGGAGTAGAGCTCAGACAGCGGCAGTGAGAAGGACCACTCGCCTGGCCAGAGAAGAGAGGTGTTAACACTAGGGCTGGGGAAAAAACATTGACTCATCAACGCACTGCAATTTACTTGTTCTCGATTCAATTTCGTTTCAGAACTTTTTTTGAAATCGATCATTTCCATAAAAAAAGAAGAAAAAGAAGAAGCATACTCAGTCATTGTAATCTAGAAGCGAGTATGCCTAAATGTACATGCCCTTTTACATTTGTCCATGTTATGATTATTACTTTTATGCTGCAAGTTTAGCTCAGTACTATACAATGGTGTATTCCCCTTTTGCCAGTTAAAGCACAATGAAATGGTTCATTCATTTTGAAATGGTTAATTCTAATATATTTAGGTATTTCTGTCATCTGTACGTATTATTGAATCGATATCGAAGCAGTTGGATCAATATCAAATCGAAATGAATCGAATCGAATCAAGACCAAAATAATCTAATTGAATTGAATTGTGAGGTACCTATCAATACCCAGCCCTAGTTAACACAATTACAGCCCCAATTTAATTATATTTTTATTATTGTTTACATTTAGCAGTGTTTCTATCCAAAGCGACAATAAACAATAAAAGCTCCAACAATTGAGGTATTTGCGATCATATGGTCCACACTGTTTCCAAATGAGTGTAATCAGAATCAAAATGATGCAATACTGTCAAAAGTTACAACATTTTGTCCCAACAATTACACCTATTATCAAATACAACATCAATTGAGGGTTACTACCAACACTGCTAAACTACAAGGTTCAGACTAATCAACGGGCCTCTTGAGTTAATCACAAACCTATCAGATAAGGCTTCAGGGGTGAAGACAGGGTCACATGTGGTTGTGGTGACAATAGCTTGGGCCAAACTAAGCTGCTCTGTGTAAACAAATGATAGTGACTTTACTTAATAGAATCACAGTTAAGATTCCTGCTTGTTGCGTGACTAATAATAATCATTTAATTCAAAAGAGAATACCGGGACATACAGACACTAGGGCTGAACCATAATAATAATTAACATAATTTAATTTTTTTTTTAACATTGTAAAATATTTAGGGTGTTATGTAGCATTATACAGTCGTTATACAAGCCTTATATTGGCAAATTAAATGGGAAAATAAATATGCCACGTTTCCTTTTGTTGTGGCAACACGATAGATCGTGCTGCCCTAATAGACAAAAATGGTTGTTTCCGAGAGACCGCCCCAGACCGCCCCCACTAAGTCCTTACCCGTGTTCCTGACCGGGACTGGCTCCCTGGCTCTCTTCACGGTGCTGATCACGGCCCAGTCCGGCTCGTAGCCCGGGTCGAAGTTGGTGTCCTCCTCCCCTCCTTCTCCGTCCTGACGGGGGGAGCTTGGTTAGTGGACAGGGCAGAGGGAGGCATACTTGGGAGAGCATTTTCGTCTGTTAGGCTATCTATCAAACACAGGTACTTCTGTGGATCTGCCTGGCTCCCAAACACAGGTACACACTGACCTTCTTGGTGTAGAAAACTGCCGGTGTGCTGCGACCCGCATCCTCAAGCGGGCTCCACTCCAGCGAGGGCTCGCCCCCCTGAAAACAAATTCTCTCGGTTGGTAGTCACCGCAAAAGGTCTTTGGTGTCCCTCGAATCTGACGCATACATATTTATTTGTGGCGTTGTTCCGATACCAATACCAGAATTGGAAATTCCTCCAATACTGCCTAAAATGCAGGACAGTAAGTGAACCGACTTTAAATTACTGTCATCGTAAGAGAACCCTTTAATAAGAACGAGTGCTAGATGCTTTATCGGTATATACTCGATATCGGCCAATACTCAAGTTCAGGAATCTGAAAGTAAAATTGGTATCAAAACATCTCTATATTTGTCTCTTACCCGCTCAACAATACGGATGAAACCAGGCAGGGAGGTGTCTTGATTGTTTTTCTTGACGTTGGTGTGGAGGTAAACCCCTTCCTTCTCAAATATCAGCTGTGGGGGGGAGAAACCACCCATCAGTACAAAGGTAACGCAGTAGCATGAAACAGTAGCAGTAGGACCAGCGGGTTCCTGTTGGTCAGCATTCCAGCGGCAGGGAGGTACATTGGGGCTCCTAAAAAAAAAAGTGATTAGTGACTAATGTGCCACTACTGTAAATGGGTCAGTGACGTCACGGCGGTCACATGAACGTCAGACACTGCGAAGTCAACCATTGTGTCAGGCGATTAAAATAATGAATAAATAAATGTCATCCACTACGCTTTTAGACCAAGAAGAGCAACACGATGAACACATGTTATTTCCTAACAGTCGGTAGCTTCGTGTCTTGGTTTGTCGGGTTTAGAAGGGAAGACGACGCAGCATTGGGCTGTCAATACGCAGTCCCCTGGTCAACTTGGTTAGCATTCAGCTAGTTCTATCCGCCTAGTTTCCTATCACCACGTTGAACGGTGATGGAAAAATAGGACATGACCAGCAGGAACCATTACTTTGTCGGGAGATGGGTCCATGTGTAGGAATGGACCCTATTCAGACCTATTTCAGCCGTATTGTGTCTTACCTTAGGCTCCATTCCTGAAGCTCCGCTCCTCCGCTCCACAACACAATGACGTCATGGCCCTCCCCCCGGGTGGAGCCCCGCCCCCCTTGTGGAGCCCCTCCCCCCTGGTGAAGACCCGCCCACCGCCCAACCGGAAAAAACACAAACGTTACATAATATTTATGATCAAGTATGAAGTATATTCCTAATAAGTATTGAACTCCTAAATATTTGGCGAGCTGTTTCAAACGGATTAATCAATTAATTTCTTCTTAATTAAATTCTCGGTAGTTCGGAGGAGTGGTTCACTGCTTATGTTTTTTTTAAATTTGTTTTTAACTATTAGGCCTATGAAGCTTTGCCGCCAAATCGCACATGTTGAAGAGTACATTCAACGAAAATATAATAAAACATAATTTATGCGATACATACCTAATTATAGCGTTGGCCTTGGAACAAGACGCATCTGGGAGCTCATGTTTTATACGCTCTTGCATATTAATGTGGAAAATTTGTCTGGCAAGGTAAGGCTAGTATAACGTAATAATACATATATTTTTAAAAGGTAGAGTTTTAATTTGACATGCAGTTAAATGATACTTAAATAATAAATGTTGTTGTGAGATTGTACAGTTATTGCAGAAGACGTAGAGCCGATCACGTGGCCTCCGTGCGCCCGTGCACAGCGTTGCCAGATTGGGCCAGATCCCCCGCCCAATCTGGCAACACTAGCCGTAGCGCGCTGAAGACAGTGTTGCCAGATTGGGAAGGAAATCTGGCCCAATCTGGCAACACTTCCCGTGCGTCCGACCTGCGCGTCTGTAAACAGCCCAGTCCAGGGGAGAGAAATCAGGAGACAACACCACACAGACAAAGAAGCTCGAAAAGAAGCCGAGTTTATGAATGATACACATCTGACTTCACGCAGGGACGACACTGAATGCGTAAGTTGACGTCTTCCCGTGCGAATTAGATTCATATTTTAGTTGTGGAGGCTTTGTCAAAGCGTAAAAATGGAGGTGGAGAAGTGTGGTCATGAGGAGGGTGCAGGACGCTGCTGAGGCGACTCTGCCTGCAACGTTGAGCAAACAAGAACAACAACGTCGTTTGGGAGCATGTCAAGAAATTACCATAATGTGCATTCAAAATGCAGGTTCTTTCCGCACTTTAACCTGCAAGGATTGCATTGAAAACAAAGCGTATTAGGGATACCACATAGCATACATGGTATCTGAACCACCCATTTGCTAGGGACGGCGAGAATAACAGGGGTTGACAGGGGGAGGACATACGTTTTGATTGCTATAGATCTCCATTTAGATTGAATGCTAATTCAATTGATTTGTCATTCTGCTACAATGATTTGCGCTTGTCATTATCTACAGGTATCACCAAGTCACCAGCAAGGACCATCTCTCCCCGACTCTGCAGTCAGACACAGCCAATACACACCACGTCCGACAGAATTTCAGTGCCTCTCTCACAACTTTTCCAGCGCAAAATAGGCCGCAAAAAAACAGCACTTTTTCCATTGCCACACAGATGTATTGACATCATCCACAAGGCAGAGCAAAGTCATATCATACTCAGGATTATTCCATATCAACACTACAACCTAACCTCCACCCAGACTCCAAAAAGGCCTTCCCCGTCCTCCGGCACGAGTCGAGTCTAACCAAAGTTAACCAAAACACTGCGTTCCCCCACCGCTGTCGCCCCCTCACCACCATGGCCTCCATCACCCAGTCCTCTGACATTGACATCCCCGACAACCACAAGGAGAGCTGGCAGGCCCTGCTCTCCGCCGCTGAAGCCTACTGCCAGAAGACGGGCTGTGACCTGTCCATCCTGACGGCCTGCAAGCGGTTCCTCCCGTCGGCGGCGGTGGAGGCGGACCGGACCCGGAGCGGCGGCGCCGGAACCCTCTCCAGGAAGTGCGACTTCTCCTACAACGTGTGGGGCCAGGGGGCGCTGGCCGTGGCGGCGCGGCGCTACATGGAGGACATCGCCGTGTTGCACTCCACCACCATGCTGACCGCCCAGCGCCACACGCGCCCGTCCGGCCTCGGCGGGGTGGGGGGAGCCCCGCCCAGGCCGGGGGCGGGGCCGCTGCTCTCCGCAGAGAGGATCCCGGACGCCGGGTCCAGGGGGGTGAGTGACTGGCGGGAAACCCGGGATGGAGGTTTGGTTCCCGTCCAGGAAGCTATTTGAAGCTATTTGGGTTGTTGTTTTTACGACGACGTAACCTTTACTTTCAGAGCGTTTAGCAGACGCTTTTGTCCAAAGCGACTTACAAGTACTGTCAGAAGAAGGAGAAACCACAATATATGGCTGTCGGTACAGTAAGGATGTTCATAGAACCAAGTGCCAAGCACTAACCATCACTAGGTTAACCCCTTCCCCGTATACAGCAAAGATAGCTAGGATAAGATGCTACCCAATGCTACGTACTATTTTTAAGGTCAAGGATGTACAAGATACAATAAGAGTGTACATTACGTGCCTGGACGTACAACATACAGTAGGTGCATAAGAAGGGTGGAAGTGGCTCTGCAGAGCCTAGGTGAATTCTGGCCATGTGAGTAACACACGGTTTGTTTTGTTTGTGTCTCTTGTTAACCCCAGATCCTGACGGGCGACGGTGGGACGGGCACGGTCAGCCCCAGCACCAAGCTGTACTCCCAGAGCTACCCCTCCATCTACAGTTCCGGGCTGGCCGGGGCCGTGGGCCAGGCCGCCGGGCTCAACGCCAACGGCGAGCTGGAGAGGAGCGCGCTGGAGGAGGTGGAGCGGGCCCGACTGGGCTCGGGGATCGGGGACTTGGAGGAGTGCGAGGAGGAGGAGGAGGTAGACGAGGAGGACCTGGAAGAGAGGAGGCGCAATCTGAACGAGAGTGCCGGTGAGGGGCCTTTACTGACGTACCTCAGCGTTACACGTTGTTCTCTACATGGCAGGACACTGAGGACACACAGGAACCAGAGATGGTGGTAGAACCGGACATCTAACATCGGAGGAAACCAGTTTGCATGACAAGTCTAGTCGATGAACAAATATCGTCTGTCAGGGATGAGGAACCAGAAAAGAATGTTATTAGTAATATAAATATGCAATTCGAAGGATTTGCTGCAGTCCGTAGTGTAGTGTGTAGATTCAGGGATAACTGGTGCATGAATGTAATGGTTGAGTTCGGCTTCAGTAAATCAAAACGTATCCATGATCTGTTGATGTATGTGATGTTGAATACATTAAGTACATGTATGAGTGTTGTTGCTGGACCAGTTTAATGTTAATAATGGGAAATTGATCCCAAGATATTGTAGGACAATATTGTTGTAGAAATATTGTAAGGTCTTGGTATTTAAGCTAGGGTAGGCAAATTTAGGTAAACTTAGATTAGTAGCATTTCTTGACATATCTGTCAAGAAATCGCAGGCCTGTAATAAGCCTGTCCAATCCTGTCAGATCATGGATGGCCTACCTGTCAGTCTACCTACCTATCCGGCGCCCTGTGGGGACTCTGCTGTGCTCACGGCACATGACTGGCCTCTTCCACAAGGCTTGGCAGACCTTCCGCTAAAGCTAGCGAGCTAGTCATGTGTTTTTGGGGAGTAGCTTTGGAGGGAGGTCTGAGGGGAGGCGTGGGAATCTGTTGGTTGGAGACGTTCAAAATCGAGTTTATACTCACTGGTTTCTCCTTATATTATATATAGCCTTCTGCCTTATATTAGGGTCTCTTATTTTGAAGTATTATCACTATAACGTGTCGTGTTATTGGCTGGCACTAATGGCCGTGATCCCCCTTGTGTTCCAGGAGTGTTCTCTATGGACGAGGACTCACTCTCCCGTGACTGCGAGCCCTTCTTTGAGTCAGACGGCGAGGAAGAGAGCACCGACGGTATGGGAGCACCACTATCTTGATCTATATCCCCCCCCCCCCACATAGACTAACATTACCGCTAACGTAGCATGGAAGCTAATCAGGGATAGCTCATACTGTTAAATAAAGCCATGATATTATTTATGTGTGTTTGTCGAGTCATTTCATGACGGGCACCTGGGTTCACCGGGGTCAGTCGAGGAGGAGGAATGTGCTTAATCTGCTTGTTTGGTCGCCGTTTGCCCAGGGTCCATGAGCGAGGAGGCCCCGCCCCCACCGCGCGGCATGGCGATGGGCCAGGCGTCGTACTCGTCGCGCCAGGCTAACGCCCTGGCCATGGCGCGCTCCCTGCCCGTGTCGGTGCCCGTCTGGGGTTACCGTGGCAACAGGGGTGCTCAAGGAGACGGCAACAGCGGAGAGCGGGTATGTATGTGTGTGTGTGTGTGGGTGTGTGTATGTGTGTGTGTGTGTGGGGGTGGAGGTGTGTGTGTGTTCTCCAAAGGATCATGACTTATACGGTCTGATCTGGTATGCTGATGTGCAGTGTTGATCACTCGCCTTCTGATTCTCTGGCTGATCTTTATTGGCATCCTCTATACTTTCCCTGTTTTCCACATCTATTTCATTAACTCTCTCTCTGTCTCTCTCTCTATCTCGCTGTCTCTCCCCCTCGCTCCACTTCTGTCTGAATCTCTTGGTCTGTCTCTCTGTCTCGGTCTCTTTCTCTCCCTTTGCGTCTCTCTCGCCCCCTCTCTCGCCCTCTCTCCTTCTCCTGCCCCCTCTCTCCTGCCCTCTCTCTCGCCCTCTCTCTCTCCTTTCCCCTCTCTCGCCCTCTCTCTCTCCTGCCCCCTCTCTCTCTCCCTCTCTCTCTCCTGCCCTCTCTCTCCTGCCCCCCCTCTCTCTCTCTCTCTCTCTCTCTCCCCTTCTGTGGGTGTCGTCTCGTCCGCCAGGCGGGCTGTCCTGACCTGGAGCACATCGCCGCCAGTATGAAGGCTCTGCTGGCCCCGGGCGCCAACGACGGTACAGAGATGTTCGGAGCGCTGCCTCGACCACGCCTCAACACAGGAGACTTCTCCCTGAAACACTGATTGGGAGTGGGGGGGAGAGAGAGAGCATGGCCGAGAGGAAGGGAAACGAGAGGAGAGTGGGAGGGGGAGCGTTGCTGAAAAAAGACGGGGTTGAAGGTTGTGTTCGTGGGGGGAGGGAGGGAGGGAGGGGGAGGGAGGGGAGACGTGGTCATCATTAACCAGCAGACCTGAAGTATATGACTTTTCCAAGTACCTCTGTTTATTTTTTCACTAACTAAAAAAAAAGAGAGAAAAAAAAAAATCTGCTATAAGGAACGACTAACTACAGCCAAAGCTGTCCCAAACACTAACGTCATCGTCCCACACCTTCGTCGTCACTACCTTGCCACCAAACACACGACACAACTGGCATCAGTCCTCGACCTGCCTGATCCTAGATCACTTTTATATGATGTGGTAGCTTCGGCTGACGGCGGCCATTTTGGTCCCCACCACGGTAGGGGGTTGAGGTTGGGGTTGCAGATCACTACGAGTGGTGTGGGGTGAGGCTTGTGACCTTCACATCATGTGAGCACCTCGGAGGACTTCTGGGCCTCGGAAACCTGACAATTACTTTGTGAATTTCTTGAATGACTGACTGATGGAATGATTGTATATGAACATGAGACAATGTATTACTGGATTAGGTTGTTCAGAATATATTGCTGGGAGAGAGAGAGAGCGAGAGAGAGAAAGGGGTTTCTTGTAACAGGAATGTGTCTGTGATGTCTCAAGTAAAGATTACATGTCCGGTTATGTTTTATGTTTTAAATAAAGGAGCAAAAAATGTTTTTTCATGTTGTCGTGTATGTTTTTTTTTATACCTTGACACTAAAACCTCAATGACTATCTGTGTCCAATATAAATAAATTGTACATTCTAACTAACATCATGCATAAATTCTGCACCATGGAACATGGACGTGAAAACAGTTTTTAAGTGGGTATCAAACTAACATGGGGTTGATTAAATTACGAAAAATTATGGAATATATGGCAATGTATACATGGTTTAATTCTACTTGGGATTGAAGTGATTGTATACCTATATTGCTTACTCTTCAGGCTGCAGCATAATTCCATTACGGTGCTATATTGCCAATCCTACTGCAGATGGCGCCAACGTATTCTCGAATTACAACGACTCAAATAAATCATACATTATGCCCAATCACAACTACCAGTTGGATAACTTATAATGGATTGTAACACTTATCTAAAAATATAATATAAGTAAAGCGAAATTATTTTGTCTATGATTATTCTCATAGCAAATAAATTATTTCAGCGGGAAAAACATTTTATAATTGTTATAATTGTATAAACAAATTTTCCCGCGATCACCTCGTTGCTACGCAACACAACGTTGGCGGGGGGAGTTGGAGGGGAATTATCAGAAGTTAACACGTCGGAAGATTAAAAGGCCATGATGCTTGAAGAGAATGAATCGGGGCACCAACAACCAAAGAGTGGGGTTAACCGGTAGGGTAAGCTGGCTGAGGTTGAAAAATGTACGAAAATTATCTTTATTTTGGTAAAAGTCCGTCGGGCCTCGGCAGATGTTGCTAGCAGTAGAACTGACAGTGCTGCTTCAGCTAGCAGCACCAGCGACCCCATGCTGACTCGGCAATTTGTAGATCCTCTTAATTTTCCCACGATAAAATCAAATGGAGGTCTGAGTTGTAAAACCTCACTCTCCACTGAATGAATACACAATTAGACACACAATAAGACGTCACAGTCTGTTACCTCCGAGGAAGATGACAAATGGATCAAGATGAAGAAATTGATCCGGTTAGCAAAGGACACACAACCTGTAAGAACTGTGCATTGTACTGCGGTTTCCTCCTGCTGCGTTTTTACTTGGTCACTCATGTACACATGTTTATACCACACAATAAGGTTGGCCTACATATCTCTGTTGACCCTCCTGCACACAAGTGGAATGTGATTAGTCTCCACGTTGAAGTTCATCCTCTCTCTAAAAGCAGACAATTTGGAGGCCTTCATGATGGCGTGTGAAGAAGGGATCCTAATGAAGCTGGACTCCGACCATGTGGTTGTTTGCAGAGAAAAGTATAAGGTAACTACATGAAGGTAAGGCATGTATTATTATATACTGTACTGTGGCTGGCAGTGCTTCTTCCTAGTTCGGGGGAGCTATTGTTTGCTGAGGCTTTATAAGTCTGGCCTATGTCTTTGTGCCAAATGTGCTTTAATGTACTTGCTGCCCGTATCAACTGTGCGCCTATTAAATTGTGCGCATTCTTGTCGGCATTCATCATCGATTGTAGTGTGTGTCTGTTACGTGTGTGCTCTGTGTCCAGAAGTTTTGCATTTTAGTCAGTCCATGTTTTTTTTCTCAAGCATTTCATGTTAACAATTGGGTGTTCGTGTTGCATTTGGAAATAGAGCTTTTGGGTCGTAAATGCCAGGGCCATTTTATTTATCTCAGTCCAATCCACTGTCAGTCGGCTTATCGAGTTGCGAATGATTTTTCTTTCCTAACTTTTCGTAGTTTAAAGGGGCGATATTATGCCACCAGGTGTGAGTGTGGTTGTCACTTAAACACAGCTTGTAATGGCTAATCACACTCACACCTGGTGGCATAATATCGCTGCTTTGAAATCACTAGTCAGTAACAGTTCTGCAACAATTAGACATTGTTATATTTATTGACCACGACCAATCAACAAATGAACAGAAATATAAAATAAATCTAAGTCAAACGTGCAAGATTTACAGAAGGCTTACATTTAACCAAAACAGCTTTCTTGCCCATAATGTCTACGATTATTACTATGCACCGGTAAGTACACACAGTAGCAATTATTTGATCAGGCATCCTTATGGACATACAGAATAAGTTTTCTTCATGCATGAGAGAACCTAAAACAAGAATCTCGCCCGGTACTATGCACAGATCTTGCGTAAGTGCGTAACTTGTTACCAGGACAAGAGATACCTTCCTCTTCTATGCTATCTCTCAATTTACAATCCTCGCTCTCTTCGTCCTGTCGCCGAGTTACTGGTCGCTTTTCCGGAGGATGCAATGGGACTTGGTGCCGATCCAGAGCCCGGGAAACACCTTCTCCGTGAGGCTGGCTTTGTACTTGTGGAGAAGCCTCACCTCCCTCTCACCTTCTCCTTCCACGATGAAGAACTTGACGATGCCGGCTGGCTGGTCAACGTAGATGCCGATGGTGGAGACGAGAGGCAGCTGCACGTCCACGTTCTCCCCGTTGTGCCAAACGTTGTAGGAGGACCCAGCCCAGCCGGCCCCCCAGGAACCGGTGTTCTCCCCAAGACCACAGCTGCCCTCTGAGGCCTTGCGGCTGGCAGACTCCGAGACTACGCCGATCACCACCCAGCCTTCGTAGTCCACTTCCCAGTATCCCCGGTAGCCCAGGATCCCCTCCTTGCACGAGCACCTTCACACAGATGAGAGGAGAGAACAGCAGGGATTTCATTCATGTTTCATTGAGGTTATAATACGTCTCCGCTCTCCTTCGCTCTCACCCTGTAAAAATTCATTCATTCACCTGACACCCGATAATAGATTTGGTGATTCGAGTCATTCAACAAGTCTGACTATTGAAGAACTGAGAGAATGGAGGACATGTAGAGAACTGTGGTCTGAGGGAACCACAGCCAGATCTCGACAGAATGGCCCCACCTGTGGGGAGCTGTCATATCTATCTGGTCTGTTGGGGTACGGGCACACAGCGTCCGTTGTCCGGGCCACCTTGGTCCCGTTCTCAGAGATCCACAGAAGCTTCATGGCGGTCTTGTCATCCAAGGTGAGGGGCAGCCAGACTGAGGGAGTATAGTGGAGGCACAACCGAGAGGGAAAGAGAAATAGGATTAATGAATAAAGATAGTGGATTCAGTAATTGTACAAAAAACTTTGATGAAGTCTTGCATGATTCGTTGTCAGAGATGATGTGTTATCCTTACGTTTCAACAGGTCAGCCCTGTTGGTGGGCTCTGGGAGATTCGGGTCATAAGGGGGGGTCTTAACTGAGGGAGAAGAATAAAAAAGTAATATATGTCATAGGAATATTCATGATGTACTCCATTCAGGCTGCCAATTTAAATGGACCACCTGTATTTGATTATTTTCCCAAAGCCAATGCAATGCATTGACTCCCCCAAAGCAACACGTTAAAGTTGCTTTGAGGAGGTTTTACCTTCATTGCTGCCTTTCTTTCCTAGAAGAAAAACAAGATGAAAATAATTGTTTGGGGGTTAGGTTATATGCATCTGTAGCAGTGCTCGTGTGCCACTGAGAAAACAGTGAGAGAGCCAATGGCTGTCATGTTGGTATGGCGTGCCTTTATTAAGCCATATGCCATGAGCCATTATCATGCAAGCAATGTTTGGATCAAATCTCCAACAGCCTCTCCATTCTTATTCCAGTCTCCATTCTTTTTCCGGAGCAGTCCCGATGACGGTGCCTCCTCTATCGCTATTAAAACAAGGATGGCATGGATGACACCTGACACACGCTCTCCTAACACTGATGCATACAGTTTACCCAGGACTGCCGAGCTTTAGGTTACAGGACCCGGAATGCCAAGTAAGCGAGCTTCCACCAAGGTGGTGCCCTGACAGTTGGGGTCTGAGGGTCTAAATATACACAATTCATCTGGTGCCCAAGTTACTAATGTATGTTTACAAAATTGCAAACATGCATAGTTTGCACAAGGTAGCGCAACCCCCGGCCCTCGCAATCTGATGAGATTAAGTGGTCATCGGTATTCAAAAGGAATTTAGGCCTAGATTTAACACCCTACCCGATTCAATTCTATTAGTCAGACCTGCGTTGTAGAGAGTTGTTTTGGTCAATAACGGTCAAATCAGGTGTCCTCTCTGTAGGCAAGGGCCCCCATGATCTAGATGGATGCATTTGCAACGCAAACTACCATCAGTTCTATCAGACCTAGATCGATGCCCACTGTCAACGCAGCAGGTGCCCCTCCAGGGACAGCAGGTAGGCCTCTCGGGACAGCACCATAGGGGACAAACCGCAGCCAGATACATGGTCCAGTAAAACACGGCCATAATGTGTGGCACTAGAAGCTCTGTTGTTGTAAAGGCGACAGTAACCTCATCTAAGCTGGGCAACCACTGTTATATTATAAAACAAGTTTTATCATATCCCCATCTACGGCTTTCTGTTTGTCTTTTGGCATTCTGAGAAATCCCACATCCATCTCCGGTTCCCATGGGGTCTGAGCTGTCATTAGGGTGCTCAGTAGCAGGTCTCGAGTTACCGTTTCACCTTCTCCATATCCTTCTCTGTCTAATCCCTGGTGCTCACCTATCAAAGCGTTATGGTTTTCCGCTAGGCTAGACCCATTACCACAGTTGGGTGACATTTCCATATGAGGTCATCGTTAATTTATTCCCGGGATGTTGAGATATAATCTCAGTCTGCGTGGGGTTTTATCAGAATAAATGTCAATGTTTTTCAAGTTGCTTCCATATGTTATCTGTTTAATCTTTATGTGCTTATGATGAACAGATGTTCTGCTTGAAGGCGCACAATATACAGGCTTCAGCTCCAACTGTTTGTTATCCTAATTGGCTTTCAGCGGATTAAAAAAATGGTGTAAGCATGACACCTGACCACTGGGAGATTGATAAGAGGCTGTGAAGGATCAACCAGATGCTTGTTTGACAAACTCGCCACCACAGAGTTCTGCGGCAACTGTTGACACATATCAATGGAGCTGCTGCAGCCGAATAAGTGAGCTGGCCATTGATCATGATCTAGCTAAGCAACCGTGGAGAAGTAGAGAGAATGTGAGATAGAGCAAGAGGCACACAGAGACATAGGGAGAGAGAGAGGGGGGGGAGGGAGAGACACCCACAGAGACACAGAGAGAGAGAGGTGTTGGCGCCTAAATGCTTTGTCTCAGTTCCAGAGGATTACCTACCCCTGGAGTCTTGCCTAAGCAAAGTGGAAATCTGACCACTAGCGTTCGTTCCCAGCGATTTGGAGCAAGTATAGCCAGATGACTTGCGACCGAACAAGGCGGGACTTGTGAAGACATGTAAAGACCTGACATTGGGCGCAAGAAAAGCAAAGCATTGCAAAATCTAGCCAATCATCAACGCTTGTGACTTCATGATAGCCAATTGAGTAATGTAACAAATTGTCGTTAAAGGTTCTGGACGTGTTAAATACATCCACTGCTGATACGAATTAAGACAAATCTGGGGAGTTGGCAGGGCATGCTCCATTAATAATGAAACTGGACCGTGGCTAAGATGAATGCTATTACAGCCCTGTTATGAGCGTGGCCAAATCAATCAACAAGTCACCAGCAGACCCCGGCCTCAGCAGCAGATGCGTTCTGTGAAGCTAGAAGAAGCGTGGAAGGAGATCAGAAAAAAACAGGAAAGAGAAGAAGGTGGCCCATATAGTATTGCCTGGAATCAGTGAGAGCAGCTTTCTTTCTCCCAGCATGTGCTCCCTGAAAAGAGGATTCCACAGAAGAATCCGATAGGGGGTCAGAATGTGAGGAGCAGATCCGGGGGGAGAGGTTGGCAGCGGAGTTGCATCGGAAGGGGCATTAAAAAGGAATCAAAGAGGGTGCTATATGAGGCCAAAATGTCTGTCTGACAGGCCGATGAGCGATGAGGCGGACATCTCAAGTCACCCCCCAGTGATGGATCGTGCTGATGACTGGGGGCAAGGCTGTGGAGAGGGATGGGGCATAGCGGAGGGGGGAGGAGGGAGGGGGTTGGGGGGGGGGGTGGGTGGTGTTTGAGTAAAGGTCAGGTTGGATTTACCACATTGTGGAGCCTATGCAGAATATAAGCACTGGCAGGAGAGCCGCTAGTTTGACCCTGATCCACAGCGCAAGGCCACAGAGATCAGACAGGGATAAACAGATACTTAAACTTGATGGATGGCTTGGACACCAATAGAGACATGGAACGGCAGGTCCGGGGGGCTTTGTGGGGGGTGTGTTGGCAGATTGGTGGAACATTTAACCACAGGCGACGATGACAAAACCGTAAACATGTCACAAATCAGCATCTCCAAATCCAAATCCTGCTTAGGACCTCTGCGCTTTTCAGGCATTGGTCAGAGTTTGAGCAGATGGCTGTCATGTATCCTTTCGTGTATTACTGGGTGGAATTATGCTACCAGTCAGCACTGGTCCTGTTCCATATGTACCCCGCCGCCACGGTCGCCTCCTGATCTACCCTTCTAATCCCCCCCCCCCCCACCACACACACACACACACACACACACTGCCATCTGCGACTGAATGACAGCAGACCTGTCAGTGATGATTCCCGTCTCAAAAAGGAGAGTGATCTGTGCGTATCGGATCGCCGTGTCCCGCTGCGCCGGTGGGATCAGTGAGACGAGGACAAGTGGGGGACAAGTGAAAGGAGATTGAGGATGCCTCAGTGCCCCTAATGGCTCCTGGGCCGCCCCGGGGGGCTCTCAACCCCTGGCCGGGAGCCCTGCTGGTGCTGAGAGGTCGCCATGAAGGGCTAGGAAATGAATTGCGGCCGATAGCATGGAGAGGGAATTGGTCACACGTTGTCACCCTAAACATTGCTTAATATAATCATTTGGTAATCTTGGAACGCCCGGAAGTGTTGATGATGTAGCAGTAGGGCAGAAAAGCAGAATTCCTGCAGTTAATGTTTCCACTTGTCTTCTTACTTATTGCAGTTCAACGGAGACAAAATTAATTCAATTAATTTCAGGAAATAATTGGACTTGCCAGCCGAATAGAGTGTGGTAAATTAATCCGATGCTACATGGTGAATTAATAAACTATTAACGGTTTTCTCACAATATGCTGCTCGATGAGTCCCACAGGGGGAAACCTTGCGGGCCGTCTGCAACGGCACGTTAAAACAGCGCAGGAAGAACAACACAGCCGTAAATAACAGCGAAACGCTTATGCATTCTGGGAGTTCAATTATGATTGAGCATTTCACAGCTCATTACTGTGTGCCAGCGGAGGTTATTAGTGGAGATGTGGAGGGTCCTTGGGAGGTACCACTAAGCTACCTAGAGTTCCTCCTTCCCCCGGGGAAACTCGGGGAGACTTGAGGTCGGTCTCTATTTGTGAGGGGAAAGGGATTTGTTGACTGGGTGAATGGAGATTTTATTTTTTTTCCTTGGGTATGATCCAGGGAGTCACATAGGATTGACATGAGACAGTGCCGAGGATGAGGGGAGAGACTTTTCAAAAGAGATTAAGGAAAGTATGGGATACCCGCCGTCTGAAAACACATGTACGAACTTAGTAACGTAGATCATTGAAGCTTGTTTTGATTGCGGACGCATTGCCAATTGGTGACATGAGAGATGTTCTTGGCAACGGAAAGTCGTTTGGTGCCATAGAACCGACAAATGATCAGTGGCAAACACACTTCATAAATATGAAATAAGACCGAGTGATTGGCAAACGATGACAAATAGATCCAACAAAAAATGAGCAGAGCACATTTATCCATATTTTTTGAGTTGAACGAGAACGATTATTACGATAGGATGAAACCTTATTAATACTATGAGGGTAATTTCGTTGTACAGCTACAAACTTAATAGCTATTTATCTCCAGTTCCATTTCAGTATCATACCATATTTAGATTTGTAGATATTAGAGCTCTGAATTTTAAAATGTGGGTGTTCATTTATTTCGATTCACACAGTAAAACGCAAATTCAGATCAGTACCTTCGAACAAATCAAAATCAAAAGATCCATATAATATGATAATAATAATATGGCTTTAACTGAAAACTGTAGATAATAAATAAAATCTGCATCTAAGTAAGACATTTTTACCTTTTAATGACTTCAGACAGGAATCTACTAATTAATTAATCTATATTTGCCTTGCTCGGGGTTTCTTACCTCCTTTCTTTGGTGCAGGCATGGCTCCGTTGGTGCTTTTTTTTACCTCTAACGCGTTTTGGTGACGAATTGTAGTGGCGAACCTCCGAAAGAACACTTATATTCCCTCTGGAAAAGGGTGGGGAGGAGGGGTGAGGAGGAAGGCCTCGGGCGGGGTTTGGGGGAGGGGGGGGGGGGGGCAGTGGGGAGGGGTCGGCGCCCCCGGGCCGTTGATGGGGAACATCGCGGTCGGATGCGATGATAGCGGCGAGGCTAGATGGCTTTGACACCTGAAACTCCTGCGACTTCAGGGATAGTTTCCAAGGATGTGACTGATGGAGACAAGCAAAAACGTCGGATATCTGAGGCATGCAAACTCCTTCACACACAAACAAGGCTGGTTCAAGTGGGCACCACGCACAAGCACACACACAAACACACACACACACACACACACACACACACACACACACACACACACACACACACACACACACACACACACACACACACACACACACACACACACACACACACACACACACACACACACGTGTAGACATGCACAATGACATGCACAAAATCGTATAAGGGAATCCAAATCCAAAGTGTTAACCTGCTGTTGGAAAGTGAGAAGATCGACCACCCAGCACTGAGTTAGGGGTGAAAGGTGAAGACCACACACACGTCTTACACGCAAACACACTCCTGGCGCAATTGTAGGGATCTGTGGGTGTGTATACAGCATGTTCTTATGTCCCGTTTGAAATACAGCCTCCTCTACCTCCCCATTGGCTCGCATTCGGCGCACCAGAAGAGTGCAGATCCATTGAATTCTCATTCCCTGTATTCCTTCCCTGCGGGATGCTTGCTTTTCTAAAACAACCAAATGACAGAACGTCCGTGTCAACAACAAAACTTCTTTAAATCTGTTCCATTCAAGCAGATTATCATACATTGTTATAACACTATATAGTGTTTATTTTTGGAAATGACAGCCAACCTGTCATTAGTGAGTGAAATGATCTGTAAGAAAATCTGCCTCATATGCTGCTCAGTTACTTACTTACGCTCAGTGTCTTATTCCTAATAAATGAATCACAAAAAGACTATACTGTAGATGGTGAACTCTGCCCCCAAAGCGTCTATTTGTGCACAACATCTCGAGTTCTCGTTTGACTTATCTCTGTTCATAAGGAACGGGACATGCCTCTGTGGAACGCCTTGGGTTAAAAATAAAAAAATACGTTACATAATGCAGAGATTGAGCGGCTTTCCTCCCTCTATATCCCCCTACGCCTCCCTTATAAGCACTAACTACTAATTCAACCTCTTCTGCAACAGAGGATGTTCTCGTTCATCAGTGCATGTCTTAATTAAAAAGCACTCAAAGGAAGGAACTTCCTGTTGGACTGGTGCCTCTACGTTCGGGGACACAAGCTATTACAAGAGGAATCTTAATTGAGTGTAACAGCCCGATTTACGCTGGAATCTATTAGAGACGCGCACACGCACGCATATACACGCACACATCATGTAGAGTGTGGTGTGTCTAAAAGATAATTGTCATCACCACCGAGCAGGCGAACACCGTCAACAGAAAGGCTTAGAGTATTGTAGCACCACCTTTTGGGAGGGGGGGCCTCCCCGAACACGCAGCAAGTGTTCTGGTGTCAACAACTGGCCCACTCATTTAATAGCCAATTATAGAAGTTCATTACATGCTTGCTTAGCATCGCTGGGGTGAAATGTATGATTAGACGAGGGATAAACTAAGTGTGAGAAGCCTAATCCTTGAAGGACGGACATTGCACTAGGTGCGGGGCAGATCGCTTGGCGTTCCTTCGTATGGTTCAGACGTTCTTTGGCGTTGTAGCGCACCCCGCTGTTGACAGGTGGGTGCCCCTTCCCCATCATCTCCAATCAGTTTTATCATCTCAATATGATTAGGGGGAGTAGGTCTGTCCTCAGATTTTTCCGACAACCGCTCACCCGACTCGACTTCCCCTTTGGCCGGGGCGGCGCAGAGGACCTAAGAAGCCGCTGTGTCGAGTGTGACGTCTCTTGGATGAGCCGCGCCCTCCAGAATGCTGCAAGCAGCGATATCGGAGGCCAGGCAACAGGCCCATTTTGAACAGTAACGTCTGGAACGTGCACCGCACTGGGTGTCATTAAGGTAGCTCTCCTTCTGACCCACGCCCTGCCAGGCATTCTCCCACTCACAGCCTCTGTAACTATTCTACTATGGGAGTTCGGTAGCTGCTTTCCATTCTTTATATCCACGTGAGATGAGGCCATCATGGAACAGGGCAAAAAGCTTTAGTGTGTGTTGACGTTTAGGATCTCTGGGGAGGGAGGCACAGAGGTTTGACTAGTTATAGCTCTTGATTAACTTCCCCTCCAAAAGCTAAGATCGTTAGACTTTTACCGTGCCAAAATCAACAGTCCCCACAAGTTTAGTGCAACATAAACCCCTGCCACCGCTCCTAAATCAGCCCCTCTTCCCAGCCGGTGGTCCCCCTCCGGTATCATGATGACTTCCGTGGTATCTGAGGGACTGAAAGCAAAGAGGTTTATGAGCAGCCAGGGCATGCGGGCGGTGGTTTGTTTCATGTGGATAGTAATAAGTGCTGCTGACTTCCTCGCTACCCCCTCTTTTATTCGGGTCCATCATGGCAGCACGCTGCTGCAATCGCTATCTGTTGTTGACGCCAGGAAGTGTGGCAATAATAATACCAACCCATAATTTGATGATGAGCACATCATCAAATGTGAAAATCATCTGGAGGTGATCAGTGAAATAAGTTAGAACTGGTGAAATATTAAACCTTCTGCCCCATGGCACTCGGATTATCTTGGCTTATCGCTGCCCTTCAGGGCCCGCTGGGCCCATTTTGCACCGCGCCCCTCATCAGTTGGTCGGTTCTAATGGTTCCCCCAGTTGCTGATGCTGCAAACGCGTAGAATTCCATTCCAGTAATTGACCTGTCGCTAAGTCACGCCCCCCCGTCGTTACCATTAAGAACTCAGAAAAACAAACCAGACTAGATAACTAAAACATATGGAGAAAAAACATATGACAGTATATCAAAGCACTTTTTGGGGAAAACTATTTAATTTCTTCCAGAAGCTATCGAAAGGGACTACATTATGCTATAGAGGAGTGTATATTCAAAACTCAAAAATACATACAGAAGGTGACAAGCTTAAATTCTGTTGGTTTTTTGGCCTGCCATGCAGTCTGATCCACATTACACACCTTTTCTTGTCCCGTTAGGGCTTGGGAAAAGGAATGCAATATACCCCATTACGCAGCCTCAGGATACCGACTGTCCGTGTTACATGTACCCCAAGCACATTATTTGACAATGTATTTATTTTTTTTACACAAACAACATAAATCCATAATAATCCATCATTGAATGTTATATTATGTCTCCTCCCTGTGGTTTTTTAATGGAGTTGTCCAAGCGGATGAGTATAGTTAAGGGCTGGAATGTCATTGGCTCATCTGCGTTCTAAGGTCAATTGCGCTTTCGCTCGAGGATGGAACAGGATCATCACCTGTTCCGTGGTAGTTCGACACTCATCGTGTGTGACGCGCGCAAATCGCCTCCTTCCTTTACCCCAAGGTACAGAAAGGCAGCAGTTTGTTGTTTGAATGGTAACGCAGAAGACAAAATCATGTCGGGTCACGCGGTGCCATGACAACACGAAAGCCAAACACACCGCGGTTCTCAGTACCCCGCATGACAGTGTACCGGATCTCCTTACAAACAGATGACCCCCGCCCTCTCTCCTGCAACCGTTACCTCAGCTGTCCTTCCTGTCCCTCTGTTAACGCCAGCGGGGTCCGAGCGGAGGGAGAGATGGGCCGAGGTTACAGGGCAACGTTGTGTTCGTGTCCCCGGGGGGCGATTCCGAGAAGCGGGGAGCTGTTGACATGGAGGGCCATAGTGCACACAAGTGTTGAAGCCCCCCGCTGAGCCCCCAGAAAGGGGAAGGCTATACCCTCCCGATCGGAACGTAGGGACTAAATACAGGCTCACGGGCACGCCGACTTCAGAGTGGTTTACAAATTGTCGACACAGGGATTTATAATGTGTACTTTTTAGAGCCTGCACAGCTACATATCTTTGATGTCCGGTCGAGGACTATACATAGTGGTGCATTCCTGATGCTCTTCTTAATAGATAGAAAGGTAGGCAGGTGGAGGGCAGGCTAGCACTGAGAGATGTTCGCACGCCAACACTGGAAAGGGATTACTAAGTGGTTGAAGTGCTACACGTGAAGGATGGACAATGATGATCGCTTTCATTCGGTATAATCACTTCATCACAGGATTTATCTATAGCAGGGGTCAGGAGCAACCTTTTCAACACGCAGTGCCAGTTTGACATCTTCTCGTTATTGGGTGTGCCTTAAGCAACAATATATTAAAAATTAAGCTGAATTATGACACAGCGACCAAAAACATTTGGAAGACCTGGAGTTGTATTATTTCCATATAGCCCACAATCATGCAGCAACATTTTAAATATTTTTTTGGTTGTTATATTTGCAACAAGGGTTTACAAATTATAATTACATATGTCCCATCTTAAAACACAATTTTCAGAAACTCATTCAAAAACATATTTGCACTGTGAGAAATGTAAAAAACAAGAACATATGAGAAAGCTGGAACCCTCCACATCAATATCTTTAAGACGTGTACAGCTTTGTAAAACCATGTGAAGGCGACGCATACAGGCCACTTGCAACAATATTTTAAATATTTTATTCTCTATTACTCACAACATAGGTTTAAAAACGATTAATTGATCCCATTTCAGAACACTACTTTCTGTAACTAATTTAAACATATTGGAGGAAATGCCCAAAACAGAATAAAGTGCAAAAAAAAAATCGGTAGTAATGATTATGCTGCCGCATTGTGCTGCGACATTTAATAATAAAATTAAAAAAATAAAAATATATTTTTTTAAGTGTGCCAATGATTATGCTGCCCGATGCCAGTGGTGGTACGCGTGCCTAGGGTTGCCGACCCCTGATCTATAGGATGGTTATGGATATATCTGAATAGTTTATTCACTTCTTTATAATGAACTCTGCATGTTAGGGTTAGTCGATGTCAGTCAGTGTAGAAGTTACTAAATTGGGAAATAATTATCCAGTTATTGTAAATATAAAGTATAATATTACATATGACTAAAAGTTGACCCCATCCTTTTGGGTTTATTTGACATATGTGGACAACAATTTTTAGAGCCTTGCTCCAAACTGGACTATTACTGGAATTTATTTTAAGGATTAGGGAATATAGGGTAATTTTAATTTATTTCGAGTTTAAAACTTGACATAACAATGACACTATATAGGCCTCTATAGTGGAGCATAACATTTCTTGGGTTATTTTAAAACACGACAAATTTGTTACATTAAATGTTTTAATCACCGAAGCATTTGCAGACAAAACAGAATCAAACAAAAAATAAAAAAAAAGTGGCTTTCAATTAATCTGAACACAGGAAAAACATGCATGCACTTTTTTCTTAAATTAGGCCGCATTTCATGTTGAATCCGTATGTGGTCCATATCACTAGGCTGAACAATAACTACAATTAGCCGCCATAACAGATGGATGTTTTCTGTTTACCAGGACCATTCGAGTCAATCCTGGCAAGAACATTAAATAGCGAGCCTGTAATTACTTGATCTGCTGCCTGGAGCTGTGGGGGAGCCACAAACAAACACACACACACACACACACAACACACACACACACACACACACACGGGGGACGCTAACTTGGGACATTTATTGCAATTTAAATTTCATTCACACAAACACACTTGTTAGGATCAGTTGATAATGCTAAATGGCGCCTTGTTAAAAGACTAAATGGGGGCAGTCAGTCGTATCTACTGGGAATTAATAAATACTTTTTACTTATTAGAATAGAATAACAGTTTAAGCGGACAATCTGTTCGGACATTACAGCGTGTTGCAATTGTACGAAAAATGTTTAAATAGCATTATGTACAGCAGTTAGAAACTTCTCCAGTCAAACTTTCGTCCTGAACAACTATCGTCTACTAAAAAGAAAAAGAAAAATCATCGACCACCCCCATTGGCTGCGCCACCACTGGCTCCTCCCCCAGATTGATCTTGGGCGCCCGACATCATTAGGAAGAGAACGAGAGGCACTATGTACATCCACTGGAGAAAGAAAGAAAGAAGCAAAGAAAAATATAAAAATCTCAGGTGGTTTGTTTCAAACATTTATCATTTCCTGGAATCAATGTTCAGCCAATTAAGTGCCGTTACTGAGCCCTACTGTCAAACTACTTCAGATTCCACGTTTCAACAATTGACTCCCTTATCCCGGATTATGTCCTAGCCATTTATTTTTGCGACAACAGGAGGAAAAAGTGTTAGAGGTGATGGAGAGACGGTTGAACGTGATGGAGAACATCCAAATCTCCCACGGTCAAATGCCAAAACCGTGCAAACATCCTGCATGACAATTGTTTATTAGTGCAATTTTGATAATGCTTCTGAATATTTAAAGAAACAAACTTAAAACAATCCAGTGATTACCTTAAGCAAGATATACACCTGGTCAGATTCCGTATTACCAGTACTTTGGTATTCCGGTAATAAAACCAGAATCCCACTGAGGATGTTTGACTTTGACCGTGGAAGGAGACGGGGGGGGGGGAGGAACAGGGTGAGTGATGAGTGGTATGTTAGAGGGCGAGCTCCAGTTAGCCACATCGCCCAGAGGTTAAAGACACACAACTCGCTGAAGGAGGAAGAGAGACAAACACAGGCCAGAGTGTGTAGCTTGAAGTGCCAAAAGTCTGAACAGTACTTGAGTGGGAAATCAGCTCTGCTCTCCCGCCCCCCCTGCTGGGGGCTGTGCCGAACTGGACACCATGAGGAAGATAGCACCTCCCAGAATCAAATACCACTGGAACACAGCAGGGTAGCAGCAAGTCAGCACACATGGCAGCAGGAGGCAGCGCCGCACACAGTCGTCAGACGGCACAGTGCACATCACAGAGCAGACACAGGTTGGTAGAAGCCACACAATCCCTCCTCAAGAGAAAAATGTTATGCAAAAAAAATTATCTCGTCAAATCAAATAACCTGTTCTACATTTGGTTGGAATGATATTGTGCGCTCGAAGATAACTAAACAGAAAACATCACATTTATACAACAGTTGTGCGAGTCGTCCGCCTGGATTTCAAGAAATGTGTTGAGAGAGCAGGGTCTGTGTGACTGTGGAGGGGAGCGCTGCAGTACATCCACGCTCGGGGGCTCAGAGGCAGACAGAGACCCTGGGTCTACTCGCAGCCGACCAGCAGGAACCCTGCTCTGTTTGGACTGCAGAGGAGGCGCTGGGACTAAAACAAAGCGTCTCCGGAAGCATTGGGCGAAGAGGTGACACCACGGTGCACTTTGCCTACCGGCGCATGCAAGTGAGTCACCACTGGTCAGGGACCCAGCGGTACTTTTGGGAGGAGACCGCACAGAGTCTGCACCAGAAACCAGAACACTGCCTGGATTCTGGTTTATTCTACCAGAGTATTAAGTATTTCGGTGAGGCGAGTATTTATACAGTGGCCATTTGTGTTGATTTGAAGCCGTCAGACACTTTCCTTCTGCTGGCCGAAGTTATGTGGTCTCACTTAAAGAGCCCCTCCTCCAGCAACAAGATGTTGGAATCAAATTAAGGTAAATAAAGTGGGCTGCCCGGTTTTTCCAGATAGGAGCTCCTCCGCCAGCAGACATCATCTTTTAATCTAGTCTCATTTGTGAGACCAGTCACCAATGATTGCATGTCCTTTTGGGGCGGTGGGGGGGGGGAGGGGAACTGGTGTCCAGTTACTGGGGAAGGGGGGGGGGGGGGGTTACTGGCCTCTATTTACTCTGCATTCTAAATCTACTTACAATGATTGCCAGAATTCTTTGCGATAGTTCAGGCAAACTCCAGTCTAGGTCATTCCATTTAGGTTGCTCATGAAACACCACCACAAGTACGCTGAAAGTGACAGCCCTTGGGCGATGGTTCACCGGCCTTGTGCTATAGTGCTGACATGTCTTCAGAGTATAACTTGAGCCTGAATAGTAATCAGGCCCTTCGTTCTGCATAATGTCGTGTTGACAGTATCAACATGATCTACTTGAATCCCACAGTGGGGACAAAAGTCAGCCCAATGTTTAAAAATATGCACAGTATATCTCAGAAATAATTATGCGCCATTCTTAAAATGCTCGTAAAAAATGGCTTTCAGATTGCAAGGCTGCCCTTGTCCTTCTAGAACGGCCCTCCCCTGGCCTGCGTGGGCCGCGTTAATACCCCAGAGGTCTGAGGAACGTGCTCTGGTGCCGAATCATTACACGGCATTATGCAGCCGATGCATAAGGTCATATGAATGCATAAACGCTCGTGTTATCGTCCCCGTACAGTCAGAGGAGCCAGTCTGGGGAGAAGAGGGAGAGGAGGGGTGGGGGGAAAACAAAGAGACAGTTCAAATGCAGCGGTGTTTGCAGTTGGGCCCACTTACGTATTTAGCAAAGAAAGATTTCTGCTCCTGTGGATTCTTTCCCTTCTTCTCGATTTCCATGTTCATGCGTTCGATAAACAGAGCCGTCTCAGGTCTGGGGGAAAAAGGATGGTGTGAGAGACAAGGCGATACTCTAGGCTAGGCTTCTGGTGTTCTGACTGGTCGTCCACTTGTGCCCCATTTAGGGTATCGCCATTTTGTTATGTAATACGAGTGTACCGATTCTGGGTCCCAATATAGTTCTCTACTCATTCCCAATAATGTGCTGTAAAATCAAATATACAACCAATTGGCACTAATACACACTATATCTGATGATGCATAGCAGCTTTCGATATCAATCGGAATCCTCCAATAGAGACGTTATGTTCTGGCACACAAGGGATAAGTGAATGAGGGATCAAGAGAGCCAATTGAAATAGAGCCTGTGCCTTTAAGAAAATTAGCCATTTAAGTATAGACAAACAGACAGCGCGAGGGTCTTGCAACAGAGAGCTATATTCAAAATGATCGGCCAATCAAGTGGGGGTAAACCCCTGAACTCTTTGCGTGTCAGACTGACCCGGGTGCGCTGACGGGCGCCATGACGCTCAGGGTGGTGTTGAAGGCCTCCAGGTCCACCTCGTCCTCCACCTCGCTCCCGGCACGCCCCGGGCAGCGTGACGATGGACACCCCGATGAGGTAGCCCGACACGTCGGTGGTGAGGGTGATGACGTCGCTGAGGTGGGACTCCACCATGGCACACTGGAGAGAGAGCCGGGGAGGCGTTATGAACGGACGTCTTTTTACCAGAGCCCTGGAATTTAATTGATCGTATCGAGTTTTGAGGCTAATTTTGGACTCGACTGATCTGATCTATGAATAACTTTGGGTAAAAGAATCTTCTGAATACAGCTTTCACAGTGCACGGAGGCTTGTCGTAGGGGTCTGTGGACTTGAAACTGTCAAACTGCCACTGTCTGGTCCTCAGATCCACCCTGTCTGATCAGTTGTGTCGTCTCGTTAGATTAACAGCTGTATGATTAACACAGACGATCTGATATCTTTTCATAGGCTGTATTCATTCTTCCTTAATTAGAATGGATAACAGATTATATTTGGGTTGTAGTTCGGTCTGAGAGAAACCAGCCAGGATATAAATCCCAGACCTTGTATTGGAAAACAAAGGCTGGCTCTCGCAAGGCTTCAGTCCCTCCGTCATTAGCCAGGAATCAAATACAAGTACACTTTAGATACGGCCATATCAGGCAGATTCTGCCAAACCAAATATAATACTTTTGACGAAGTATGTTGTTTGTGTTGTGGTTTCAGCAGAGAGAGGAACGTACTGCTCTGACGAAGGCAGAGAGGTGCCCCTCCATTGGCCTCTCCGACATCCTGTCCGTCTGCAGAGACACACGGGGCACTCTGATTCTGTACAGGCCGTCCACTGCCGCCACCTCCTGCAGGGAGCCCATCAGCACAAGGTACAACAGCTTAACAGACAGAAGGGCTGCTCCATTATGGAAAAAATCATGATCACGATTATTTTGGTCAATATTGAAATCACGATTATTTAAACGATTATTTGTTGAGTTTGAAAACATGATGTATTTATTCAGCATGTCTCTCTCAAAAAGACTTTGTAACTGCGAACTTTGAAATTTCGCCTTAAAAAATTCACAAAATGGTCCAAAAGAAAATGTTCAAATCTAAAATAATGTACAGATATGCTGTTCTGTACTTTCTATAAAACATTAAAAAAATATATAATAACAATAAACGAAAACTCGATTGTGTTAATTTTGTGATAGTTTGACAAAATCGAAATCGAGATCGAAATTTGGATAATCGGCCAGCTCTAACAGACAGTGTGTCCTCGTGGACCTCCCCTGGTTCATGGAGGAGCTCCACGTCGACGCTCGTCATTCCGACACCTAGCAATCTTCCGGTAGAGCTCATTCTAGATTGGAACATGGACAGATCATGTGGTAATTCGCACGCTATGCGACACAGCTCAGTCAGAGTGAAGCTCTGATAGTTTTGATAACATCAAATGATTCAAAAATGCCATGTTTTGATTTGAGGCCCTTACTTCAGCCAGCAGGTCACTTTGCTTGACAAGGTAAAAAAAATGTTGACATGGTGTTGTAGTCTGGCTATTGCCAGACCGAGATCAATCGTAGATTGCACGCTGGTCTGGCGAAGCGAAGCGGCTGTCATTTTCTTCAGCACAAGAGGCGTGATCAACGGGCCTAGTTCAAATGTACGCGATTGGCTGCTTCCCTGTCGTCATCGTCTTAAACCAGCCAATAGCGCTCCTCAGGGAAAACCCAGCTTCGTGATTGGCTACCGCAAAAACGTATGGAAGCAGAAAGGAATGTATTGCTCTTCTCCAGACCCTTGTGCAGGGCGAACTCAAATCGCCAGCAGAATGGGCGGGGCGACCCAGTCTAATGATGTTGTATAATTAACCGGCACCCTGAGTAACTGACACTTTATAAACCCCTCACAACGCGGCCTCACCTTGAGTTTAGTCCTGTCCTCCTCTGACAGCTGGTTCTGAGACAGCGACACGGCCGGCTCTCTCCCAGGTCTGAGTATCAGGGCCCCGCGCACCCGAAACGTCGCCAGATCATCTGTGGAAATACAGAGAAACATTTAGGGCAAGAGTGTACAGACATGCATTAAGATGTTGATACTGTGGTCCGGTCTAAGGAAGACACACATACACACGACGTCAAAAACACACGATTTATGTATAGCGATGCTTCCTTATACTGAAATTGACACACACACACACACACACACACACACACACACACACACACACACACACACACACACACACACACACACACACACACACACACACACACACACCAATAGCGATATATGCATAACGATGCTTCCCTATTCGGTAATTGATAGTCTATGAAAACAAGTTTTGCTGAGATATTGTCTGTCTCTTTAGTCCTGCTCGTTTCCGTCTGGACCAGAGGACGAACTGAACTCACCGACTTCAAACGAGTGCTCCAGAGGCACGGAGAACCCACTGAACTCAGTGTCCACAGCATCTCCGACCTGAGGATAAAGACGAGCAGACCCCCGTTAGCAGCTCAGCCATTGACGTTAGCATGTTAGCTCCTCAGGCTAACCAGTGGTTGACAGGTGCAGCTTCTTTGTGATTAGCATCATTAGCATCGTTAGCTTCACATATAATCGCTAGGGGAAACACGAGATCGTACCTTTCTGCCGTTGTTACCGCTCGCTAGATGTGCGCATATTAGCAGTACAACACAAAAACATATTGAGATCTTAATGGGTAATGAACACGCCATTTTCGGAACTACAGGATGATAAATGAGCTGCCGAAGAACTTCCGGGTTGAGTCTTTCACAATTAAAGTCCCTTTAGCGGTCCGCTAAGTGCACTGCTATATTATGTGGGTTGTTTTTTTTCATTAAAATGACATCAAACATGGAAAGGAATACGGCAATTTTAAGTCACTGCTATAATTTAATTTGATTTAAAAAATAACCCTAAACCTTTGAAGCGGAAACATCGAAAAGTGATCAATCAAGTGTCTTTTTGTTTTACTAATAAGACCACAATTTGGTTAGTGGGGCAGGACAGCCGTGAAGTCCATCACATATGAACTTGATGGCGGTTCGAGCATCACTGAATGTGCGTACATAGTCCACACAAATCCAGATAATTGATTCATTATTGTATTGCGTCTACCCTGCAGCGGCCTGTATCCTCCAGAAGATGGCGCTGTCGTACACCGAACCCAACACGTCATCCGTCCAAAGTTAGTATTTTTGTTTACTATTAATTAGCCTAATATTATTTATTTTATACCAGCATTTGCATGACACTATTTAACCCGAATGTATACCACAGGCTTACTCTTTTTTAATCTAACTTATTATTTATTCTATTGAATTAAAGTGCTCCATTATTTATATTTTTATTTTAATGTAAATAATGTTGTTTGTGGATCATTTTGTCTTGTACCGGATTGTAATTGCAGAGTTAAGAAACGCTTAATAAATATCCTCAGTGGCTCGCGTGGGTGTTCACACTACAGTTGTCCTGACCGTGACCCTTTACGGTTCCCTCGAGGTTCCCGGTGACCTCTGTGACCCCTGTGTGGTCCAACATAGTCATACTTGTTTGCTTAGATACAATTAGTCTCTTTCAGCCTCATGATAGCAAGTCAAACCACACGGTCGGCAGATGGTCGCGAAAAATAAATACGTCAATAAATATAATCCCAGCCGAGGGCCTCTTGTGATTTATTTAGCGGTCCACAGACGGCCTGTTTTCAACCTTCATGTTTGGGCCTCACGGTTATTACTGTCCTCACCCTCACCATTAGCTGTCATTATAAACAGTCAATCTCCACCAACAACAACAATCAATAACCATTAGCCATGACCTCATCATCATCATCATCATCATCATCATCATCATCATCATCATCATCATCAGCAAATATCTTTGTCATGACCTAACCAATTTTATAGCTTAGCTGTCCGTCGTGGAGAGCCTGTATTTGGTTCAAAGGGACCTTGTTTGCACGGAGCATATGGCGACCGTGCCACGGCTCGCCTCCGCGGACCCGACTTTGAAACTATGTAGGTCTGTACAGTAGCTATTCCCTCCGGCTCGGTCAGCACATTACTCTCTGTCGCCGCGCTAAACAATGGCGTCACCTTCCTGTTTGAGTCAAGTCTCAAGCATGTATATTTACACGGAGCTGCGACCGGACTTGGGGGGTGAATGGTTTCGGCCCCCCCCCACCCCATGTCCTCCGGACCTAAATAGTCGGCTGTGTGTCAAATCAAATATGGGCATCTATTCCAGCGGGGTTGAGACTTGTTTTTCGGTTCACCTCCGTAACCCTGAAGTTATTAATAGATGTTTGCTTGACTTCGGTGAAAAATGGATTTCAGCTGATGTGAAGTCCCACTGGTGCACATCTGGGACAGACAGTGTTGTGCTTTGTTTTAACTTACATTGCATTTCAGTTGTACGTTGTTTGTCTTTTTTGTTAGTCATACGCCTCTGTCAAAAGCGGCACACAGTAATGGCGCATTTCCACTAGCACGGCTCGGCTCGATACGGCTCGGCACGGCTCGGCTCGGCTCGGTTTGGTTGTGTTTCCATTACAACTGGTGCCTCCTCGACGTGGGCGGGGTCGTCATAACACGGCTGCGCGAAACCGCTGTGACGTCATTTACACGGCGCCGAGCAACGTTTCGTTTCGCGTGGTGCCGTCGAGCTCCCTCTGAATCCGTTCTTCGGCAACCAGAGTCAGGAACGTCTGGACCTCCTCCACCGACCAAGGAGTGGATTTTTTTCTGAGAAGCCATCTCGTTCCAAGTCAAAAAGCAGTAAAAAGTGGTGTCTTGTCTCGCGTCTTGTTTTTATTTACATTCTAGGCGGTCGTCGCGCGGTTATGACGCTTCCAGTGACGACACTCATCGGCCAATCAGTGGAAGGCAGTCGGCTGAAGTCACGTTTTAGTAACGCTTCGGCTCGCTTGGAACCAGGGCTGAGGTGATACCAAAAATGTACCCGGTTGCAGGTACTGCGTGCTAGTGGAAACACGCAAATAGCGCGCCGAGCCGAGAACGTACCGAGCCGAGCCGTGCTAGTGGAAATGCGCCATAAGTGCCTTCAACAATAACGATATAACCCTAAAAGTCCAAGAAGAATTAAGTACATATATATTCATAAAAAAGGAAATGCTACAATATAGAAAAAAGAGATCGATTGATTTGATCATTTTAAAATTTACATTTTAAATTTTGTAATATTAATTACATATTCTTTATTATTTCCATTGACAGAGCTGCAGCCTAGTGGACGTTATTTATGAAGGTGTGTTCTAATCAACAAGCCTCGTTCTCTTGATCCGTTAACTGAGTGCCACCCTGATCTCTCGTGGCAGCAGATGTGCTCCGGTGCCGGCGCCCGGCTAATGGATTGGTTCTCCCACTGCCCCCTCCCCCTGATCAGCAGGAAAGGACTAACGGCTCGGCCAATCAGTGGCGCTGCTCACTGAGGGTTTTAGTTATGGGTTTCTGGTTTCAGCCTCCTTGCCATGCACAATATCTTTCACCCCCCTGAGTGCATGGGTGCGACCTTTTGATTAAAATAACACCCAAGCAAAACAAAAACCCGACACATGGTCTAGTTGGATATATTTAAGCCGCAACATCAACCCAGAATGATGTTGAAATAGCTGAAAACTTTTATCTGAAATATACAGAGAATATGCTTATATTGCAAAGTATTTAAAGTGGCAATGTGTAACATTTAAACAAGCTTGTAGCTTAAAATAACCTCAGTCAGACACATTAGGGTTCAATGCTGATCGATTTCAATCGTTATCAATAAAATCACATCCTATAACTGATATAGGCCTATTCTACAAATAAAAAATGCTGGTCAGCTGGTACCTCTGTCCTTGTTTACAAGATTCTTACTATGGACACTCCTAAACCCCTCCCACTCACCATTAACCCCTCCCACTCACCATTAACCCCTCCCACTCACCCTTAACCCCTCCCACTCACCATAAACCCCACCCACTCACCATAAGCCCCACCCACTCGCGCCAACCAGCCAGACGAGCTACGTTTGCTCGCATCACTCGGTTGAAGAGCCAGTCGGACTGGACGGAACGCTGGTATTGATCTTTATGGGATTTTGAAAGTCTCCCACCGACTAAGATGGGGCTCATCTTACACCTTGCCGCTTCAATTTATTTATATGTGTAATTTTTCGGATAGCTGCATTGCTCTCGATTCGAAAAAGATTTTACAAATGTCTGTGCTGTTCACAATATAGACTTTCAAGTATAAACAAATCCTTTAATAATGAGTTGCTTGCTGATATTGCATCAACTTTATAGTTTGGTGTCCAATAGCAGTCAATTAAACACTTATATGATCAGGGCAAGACCTTCCAAAGTCAATAGAAGGCTTTCCAGCATGTCCATCGGGTTTGGGACTCGGTTTCAGTCGGATCATGTAAGCACTAATAAATGATAAAGTAGTCCAACTGCTCAGATATGAAATGGGAACCGGGGGAGTTCATCTTTGAATCATTGAAATCCTCCTCCCAGATTTTCCTCGCGGGCATCCTGTTCACCTTGAGCAAATATCAACTTGCACACTCGCTTTAAATAGCCTTTCATTAATCTCTGTCCATCTAGGGTATCTAGCTCCAAGTAAAGGAACGCTTTGGGTTTGTCGTCTGCGAGGAGAAAGCGGCTTGGTGAGTCCACTTTATACACGTTGATGGTCTCTGTCCTTTATGTACATGAGCAGCACAACATGGCGCTGCACTCAGCATACAGTACACACACACACCAAGCCTGATATATCTGACCTGTCGCTTGGACTGTGTGTGTGTGTGTGTGTGTGTGTGTGTGTGTGTGTGTGTGTGTGTGTGTGTGTGTGTGTGTGTGTGTGTGTGTGTGTGTGTGTGTGTGTGTGTGTGTGTGTGTCTTTGAACATAGACAGAGAGAGAGAGAGAGAGAGAGAGAGAGAGAGAGAGAGAGAGAGAGAGAGAGAGAGAGAGAGAGAGAGAGAGAGAGAGAGAGAGAGAGAGAGAGAGAGAGGGATAATAGATATACAGAGAAAACGAGAAACTCTGCATAGAGAAATAAATAAACAAGTCTACTGTCACAACACACCCGGAATTCAACCACTTCCCAATTAAGAACAGCTGCCCTATATACGACGGGAAGAGGGGCTTTAGGTCTTCTTTATCTCAAGAAAAAAGATGTGTTCATGTATTTTCCACTACTGTATGTTTGTATGTGTACGTATGTCTGGATGGATGTGTGTGTTTGTGTGTGTCCGTTTGCGTGTGGTTGTGTCTTGTTGTTCTCGACCTCATTCCCTCCGACCCGGTAAACAGTAGAGGGTCGTTATACGGCGGCCATGTTGACAGTGACTCCACAAGGGGGACCGGGCGAGATGGTCATACCCTGGAATGACAAGGCTGCTGCTTTGAACTCCCGGCATTCCTCCTGGTGACGTCTCTCCCGTGGCGGCAGCGGCGACACCGATATATACATCCCCACGCAGATAGATACGCTAACAGCTCTTCTGCCAATTAATCCTGTTACCAGAAGCTATTTAAGGAGGGACAATAAAAAGTGTTGTCCTGGTCTTCCTCAGGCGTTTTGCCACATTCTCCTCCTCCGCGCCGTTCTTCTCCTCATTCTCCACCTCCTCGCCCCCCTCCTCCTCCTCCCCCTCCTCCCCCTTCCTCCCCCTCCTCCCCCTCCTTCCCCCTCTCCTTCCCCCTCTTCTCCTCTCCCCATCTCCCCCCTCCTCCTCCCCCTCCCCCTCCTCCTCCAAAAACTGACACACATACACACACACATGTGCTTACAAACACACACACACGCACGCTCACCCACACACACACCCATGCGCGCTCACACACACTTGCACGCTCGCACACACACACACACACACACACACACACACACACACACACACACACACACATCACACACACACACATGCGCACTTACACACCAACAAGCGCGTTCACTCACACACACAACACAAACACAAATCTACGCTCACACAAACACACACACATGCACGCACGCACGCACACACACACACACACACACACACACACACACACATACACTCAAGGTTTCAAGTAACAGTCCTTCTGTCACCCTCCCTTCCTTGTCTCACAGAGAGAATGTGTGTGATGTGTGCGTCTGTGTGTGTGCGTCTGTGTGTGAGTGTGTCTGGCATCAGTGACCACTGGGGGGATGGGCAAGGGAGGAGGGGGGGGGGGGGGGCAGATAAAAAGGGCAGAGGAGGACTGGGAAGCAGATTCTTAGAGAAGTGCCGAGGAGGACGAGTAGAGAGGACGACCTACCTACCTACCCGAAAACCATGCCGGAACCGACCACTACAGGTACGTTCCCGGGACACCTGCGCCCTTGACCCCCACCCCCTGGGTAGACCCCGGGCCCCCCCCGGCCCCCACAGACCTCCGTAGAACCTCTGTAGAACCACAGCGGCCCTATGATGGCTGCTCTGACCTGCTGGATGACTGTGAGTTGGACTTGGACTTGGAGGTCGCAAACACGTTTTATCCTCCTAGTAAACCAAACAACGCGGTGCTTGTAACGTCCTCTGTTGTAGCCCGGCCGCTGAATCTTTTGTTTTGCGTTTTAATATATCGGCGATTCGGTTCGGAGTCGCGGAATAATCTGTTTTTTCGATGCTGTAATCAGTTACTTCGTCTGGAAGGGCTTGATATTTAAAAATGTCAAGTGTCAAGGGTTTGAACAGGAGTAGAAAGAAAGAGTTTACACCTGATACTCTGGGGGCGTGCGAGGCCCCGCGCCATATCACAAACACACCAGGGCCCCCCCTCTCTCCCTCGCTGTGGATAAACCACAGCCTTATTTCCCCCAAGACTATTCATATTAAAATAAGCTGAGTATAATGGTAACAGAGCACTCGCTGTCATTATGGGATGCTTTGGGGAAAACCCAGCCCTAGTTTGTTCTTTTAAAAGAGCACAATCAACTTTACTGTTATGATACCACTTTATTCTTCCACACACACACTCGTATCCTCCTCATCTGTTGTTTGGGGAAGAAAAGCCCTTGTAAAACGACGATAGTAAATACTTTTTGTAAATCAATCTGTAAATAAATGTAGCGTGGCGTGCGGTTCACTAATCAATGTGTTTACAGCGCAAAATCTATTTCAGTCGCAAATCTATTTGTGAGTGCGAACGGGTATGTGGAGTCGATTAGGGTGGAATGTGTTTGTACCGCAGGGTCGGTCGCCGAGGCCGTCCGTCTCAGACCCGCCCAGCATGAAGACGGGCATCGGACCGGATCTCCGTAGTGAAGTCTCAGTCAACCACCAGAGAAGCGCTGATTATCCCGCTCATTATTACACTCCAGTTATCGATGCAGAGCTGCATCAATGACCAGAGAGCTTAAAAGTGGGCTCGCCCATCCGCAACGGGCCGCGCATCAAACCTCATCAAATATGAATGATACATGAATAATATAATAACAGTTTGATATTAAGTAATAGCAAAAGGAGACTCAGCAAAAATTAATCTTGCCATTGAGAAGCAGGAGGCCTTTCCGCTTAGAACGAAAAATATACAAGTCTCTCAGAATAGAGATGTTAAAATCCGGAGAAACCAAAGCTTGGCGATGCCGTTTAGAGAGAAAACCTTGGCACTGAACTCAAACCTAAGTTATGTCCTGCTATTCATTTCCCCTAGCCTGCATTTCCAAGTCAAATTTGGTGCGTTTCTATAACCTGACTGGATGCCTGTGGTGATGTTGACCTTGTTTGGAGACACAGTTCAGGGAATAGACAAAGTAAGACGTGTAATAAACGACTATACTATGGCATGCTTCCAGGTTGAATTTGAATCTCAGTCCGAGATGTTTGCCCAGCCTGGTTTGACCCACCTTCTAAAATAGGACTTTACTTCCTTACGGCGATATTAGAGGTGCTAATGCCGTCGGTAATAATACTGTGTTCCTGTGATGCTTTCAATTAGCGACGGCCATGTATAGTGGAGTGATCCCTGTTTTGGCTTCAAATAGACATCTGAAGGGGTTGGGACTTTTTGGATGCTGATGCGCGTGTTTATTTAAAGACGAAAGAATGATGAAGAAAAAAGAAGAAGACAGAAATTTGATACGACAAATAAGAAAGCATGTTTGTGATATTTGGCCTGGTGAAGCACAAAACATCCCTCCCCTTTAAGTCTTATTGTCTGTGGACAGTTAAACTATTCTGGCCTGCACGCCACTGCCTCTACTCATCCATCTTCATCAAAGCCTTCGTAAACCAACCAGTAATAAAAACACAGAGTAAGTTCCCCTTTGTCTCAACACCGGATCCGTCCATTTGGCCGGTGTTTTCTTTCCCCCTCAGCAGTCGCACATAGTTTACCCAGTCTCCCCATCCCACTCATTAACGTGTAGCCTGATGTCATGAAGATCAGGTTCCCTGCGCCGCATTTCGGCCCCACCTTTCCTTCCCTTTGCCTTCCAACCGATCTCACACCCCTCCCCTTCCCTCTGAACTCCTGGAACAGACCCTTGGCATTGCACACCCCCTGCCCCTGTCCATCAGCTACTTACGGCCCATGTGATCGTCCCCTCCTAACGACCACCGTCACGGTAGCCCGGCCCGGTGAACGGACACTCCTCAAGTGGCGGCGGGGATTTGTGGGAAGCACGAATCCCAATAAACAGCCATAAGAATAGTTATAAGGCTTTTGCAGAGAGAGAGAGAGAGAGAGAGAGAGAGAGAGAGAGAGAGAGAGAGAGAGAGAGAGAGAGAGAGAGAGAGAGAGAGAGAGAGAGAGAGAGAGAGAGAGAGAGAGAGAGAGGGAGAGAGAGAGAGAGAGAGAGAGAGAGAGAGAGAGAGAGAGAAGAGAGAGAGAGAGAGAGAGAGAGAGAGAGAGAGAGAGAGAGAGAGAGAGAGAGAGAGAAAATCAAACAGATAGTGATCAGCCTGGCTAGCCAATGGTTTTGCCAAGCTACCAAAATATCTGCCACCATTGCAGGCTCCATAACAACAAGGCCGGAACGGTTACTTGCATGGTTTAAGAGTTGACTTTGGAATGAGTATATTATAATTTGAGCCGGAGTACAATTCCTACCAAGTCCTTGACAAATCTTGTACACTCACAGATGCCGCTGGGGGTTAGTAGTTTAGCGCTGGCTGGCCACCATACCATGACTGTGTCTTGTTCAGAAATAACAACACAATCGTTAATTAACTGGAACACAGTCTCGGCATCTTCACACAACGACCACAGTGTTGGTCTGTGTGTGCATGTGTGCAATTTTTGGTACAAGCAGTGCAGAAAATGCAAACCTCTTGAGAAAAGCAAATCCCATTTGTGTATTGGCCACCAGAAACCATAGGCACCATCTTACGGTGCAAAGAAATCAAGAAAAAGGGAACGTCCACCAACCCTTTGGCCTTCCTGCCCATATATAACCTCCCGGGCTTTGGTTACCTCATACCGGGGCTCTCAACAAGTCTGTGGGAAACGCAGACGTGTGCGTGATGGATTACAGACAGATGTGGCCTCTTCAAGACTGTGCCAGGAAAGCGTACAACACGAGTGTGAAAAGTCAGCCGATACCCAATTTGTCATGAAGAAGGACATTTTGAACAGAGTACAAAGCATTCTGCTTGCCTATTTGTTTACTACAGAGACGTTTGTTATGTGGGGGGGGTCTGCGTGGGTCCCGTGGCCGCGGGCCGGAACTTGCACTGTGACAAGGATAGGGGGAAGAGGTTTAATGAAACGCTACGGCCGCCTCGCTTTACACGAGTCAAATATTGACGTGTTTTTTTTATTGGTGTTTTTTAAAGACTGGGCTCGCTTGATCCGCAGAGTTGACGACAATCCAATAAAACCGACCACAGCGTTTTATGCTCCGGCCTGCCTTCATACCGCATCCCCGCCATTCTCTCTCTCCCGCTGTGTGTCTATAAATCTCCCTCATCCTGCGGGTGGGGGAGGAGGGGGGAGTGACGGGATGTAGGAGGAGGAGGAGGGTGGACAGGAGAGGGAGGAAGGGGAGGGGGGTGAGGAGAAGGAGGGTAGGGAGGAGGAGGAGTATAGGAGGTGGAGGCAAATAGAGGAGAGAAGGAGGGAGGAATGGAAAGGAGAAACGAGGGGAGGGGGGAGAGGAGAAGGAGAGTAGGGGAGGAAAAGAGGAGAGGAGGAGGAGTATCAGAGAGGAGAAGGTGATAGGAGCAGAGTGGAGGAGCACAGTTGGGTAAGACATCACTGTCTTACCCTGTGCATACAAGCTATAACTCTTTTCATCGTTTACCGAAAAGACTGACCTATATACGACCCCTCCATGCCTCACATACCCGGTGTGCTCGTGTCTTGTGTCTTGAATGCCATGATCATGAGTCCAGCACTACATGCAGTGCATAGAAGGTACAACATTGATGCAGATGCCCAAATATGACATTACTCTCAGCAACCAATGGTGCTGAGAGTATCTCTCCTGCTAAAAACATATTGTTCATGAAGGGAAAAAGTCGAGTTATTTTAACGGAAGGCTATTGTGCTGCGTAGCGGCGACTGATGAATGGAGACAGATGTCAGATACTATGAGCCAGGCAGGCGCGATGCAGAGTTGCAAACCCTGACGGTAAATTTAGGATTATTCTCCTCCCAAAATATTCCGCCATTAACATATACTCGTCTGTCACCCGTGCGCTTCGTGCTTACACGGGAGAATTTGAACTTGTGCGTCTTAGCTTTAAAACCACAGGACAGTTAGCGTATGCATCGGGTTTCTACTATCCTTGTAACATTTGACCTACTACACCCGCCCTATTTTTGGCATTGTCTCCATTATTAATAGACGCCAGAAAGAGTCGGATCAGCCCAGCACCAGTCGTCAAGAATAATGTGAAGTGAAGTGATTGGGGATCAGTCAACGGGCAACAAGACAGGCGTGTTCTGCACGACAGGCTAATTAGAGAGCACTACACGATGGATCCCTCTGTGGCCGCTCATCAAGCTAGCTTAGCATGATCGCCGCCGGTATCCATGGCTCTTGGCGCGCCTCTCGCCTTACTTTCTTCTACTTTACCCACTTGATGAAGCGCAGGGTCCTAATAATACCTCCCGAATCCTGGCCTCCCCATCGTCACCACGGTGCCGGAGGAGTCCCCTGGGCTTTGGGTGCGGAGCTCTCTGCTGGGTTGTGTAAAGCTTTCCCAAATCATTTGATACCCTCTGAAGAGGGTTTTGTCATGCACAGAATGGTGTAAGTGAATTGTGCTCCTGCCAAGGGGCAGACACTCACTGTGTTTCGTTATTGTGCCGTCTAATATTAAAAGAGAAGGGGAACAGAACATTTACCTTTTGGAGGTACCGATTATGGCTATCGTCAAGCTAAAATATAGGAAATATGCGATAGGCAATAAGGAAACTGTCAAGATAATGTTCTATTCTCAGCCTCGGAACGAAGTCATTATTTCAGAGCCGAGATGCCGATATCTCTCACGGAGATCGTTATTTTATCCGCTTCAGAATAGTATAGGAAGGAGAAGGGTGAAGGGAAACACTGAAGGAAGAGAATGTTAAAACAGACAGAAAGTACTAACTGTATTGTGACCTACTTATTTACTTGAGTATAGCCTAGCTACAAGGCTTATCTGGATTTGTTACTTTTTCTTTAAAGCTAGGGTAGGCAATTTGGAAAAACCAGCCAGAGTAGGCTAGGTTTTTTAAAGAAACCAACTGAAAAGATCCAACCACCCCCCTCAGGCCTTCAGAACTCCAGTGGAATCAACGCGCGCAAAAACACATTAATAGCTCGGTAGGTTTAGCGATAGCTCAGCCTAGCCTTGTGGAAGACTCCGGTCATGCGCAATGAGTGCCCAGGTACCTGGGTAGATAGGTAATCAGACAGGTCGTTGTATTTCAATCAGGCCAAAGTAAATGAATGGGCGGCAACCACAGATACCGGATAAATATTACTGCAGCTTTAATTAAATTCTTCAGCCGACTCGAGGGCGAATTTAGACTCCAAACTAAACATGTAAGGTGGCACCTTATTTTAATGACTTTCGGATGCTTTCGAGATACTTGACGCACTGCAATCCTCTCGTAGAACCGACGTCATCAAACGTTTGCAACTGCTAAAAAAACAAATAAATCTTTAGATGACAGACAGCTACGATTACAAGTTTTACTACGAGTATCGCTGACCTCCGCGGCCTCTGATGCTCCCCACTCTCCTAAACGCCATTCTCCGAACATCGCTCTGGTTCTATTAACTTCCTTTCCCGTAAGAGTCTTCTCCGTGCCATGTCGGGACGTTTAATTCATTAGCGGCTGTGTCCACGAGGCACATCACCAGAACTGTCAAATTAACCTGCCGTGTGATGAGGGGGCAGAGGAGGCTTAAATGTACCCGCATGTTGCTGACTGCATCCCTCTCTCCACCCCGTCGTAAAACGGTGAAACCCCATCAGTCACGCTGCGCTGCGCTCAGACCGGACGCCAGCCAAGGGCCAATAATATCATTGATACGCCCGCGTCCGCCGTGTCCATGTTTATAACTCCACCGTTGGGTTTTTAATCTCCAATTTAGACCCATCTGCTATTCCCTCTGAATATCAAATGCATAAATAATGTATCTCTCTCTCTCTCTCTCTCTCTCTCTCTCTCTCTCTCTCTCTCTCTCTCTCTCTCTCTCTCTCTCTCTCTCTCTCTCCTCTCTCTCTCTCTCTCTCTCTCTCTCTCTCTCTCTCTCTCTCTCTCTCTCTCTCTCTCTCTTTCTGATTCTCTTCCTCTTTTTTCCTGTATCTGTTTCTCTCTCCCCCTTCCCTCTCTTTCTCTGTCTCTCTCTGTTTCACTGTCTCTCATTCTGTGTGTGTGTCACTCTCTCTCTCTCTCTCTCCCTCTCTCTTTCTCTACCTCTCTCCCTCCCTCCCTCTCTCCCTCCCTCTCTCCCATGGTTGTATGTGTACTTCAAGCTAAACGTCATTGCGTATGGTCAAAGCCTAAACATTTGTTTGTATGTGATAAGGGCCTTCCGGAAGCTTGTTTAGCACCATAGCTAAACACGTCCACACAGAGCGGCGGGAAGCTTCTCTCCAAATAGACCGTGTGTTGACGTGGGACGAGGCGTTCTGCGTGAATAACACACTCGAATGTCACCCGGGCCGCAGTGGCAGTGGTGAGGAGGAGGAGGAGGCCGCCGCCGCCGCCACCGCCACCACCGCCACCACCGCCACCACCGCCATGTAGAGACTGCTGAGTAACATTAGCGCTGAACAGGCTCCGGGAACATGCTAGCTCCCAGTGGTCGGACGCCGCGCCAGCGTGGGTATGCGCCGCCAGTAAACACGTCTGCTGCTCACACTGTTCCTCCCAGACGAGGCTGCCTGGTTTAAGACGTATTTAGCCAAGCCTCCTACTACCTACCACGCAGACGGACAGAAACAGAACATATTGGGGGGGGGATTAGGAGAGCTAAACTGAGCGCGGAGCTACGGACTGCGGTGGCAAACGTCAAGCGTTTCACAAAACGGCAGCTCGGGCGAAGCAGACGGCTAACATGGTAACTGGACTGCATTTATACAGTACTTTTCTAACCATTGGCCACTCAAAGCGCTTTACAATATCGCCTAACATTCGCCCATTCATGCACACATTCACACCAACGGCGGTGTCGGCCACGCAAGGCGACAGCACGCTCGTCGGGAGCAGTCAGGGTGAGGTGTCTTGCTCAGGGACACCTTGACACTCAGATGAGCTGGGGATCGAACTAGCAACCTTGTGGTTACCAGTCAACCTGCTCTACTTCCTGAGCCATATAATGTTTGAGAGCGATCGAGAAAGAGTTAAAGAGCTACACGTTTTTGAGAGAGAGCTACAATTAGAGAGTGAGAGATGGAGAGGGAGATAGTGGGAGAGAGGGGGGGCGGGGAGGGGGAGAGTGTAACTAACGTGTTTAACAGTAGATTCAATTGTGTACCTTTTTTGTGTTTAAAGGGAGGAAAAAATCCCTGCATTATTTAGGTGATTATGGACAATATTTTAACCTTGTTCAGTGAACTTCACTGACCATGAATCATTCAGGGACAGTAAACTTGACCTGTTCCCAGAGGGGCACGTGATTAAATATGCATGTGCTCCATCTTAATTCCTTGTGACATATGAAACAGCCGATGCCAAAATACACCTTTTGGAGGAATATAGCGAAGCGCATCTTTCCTCAAGCCTCCGAGCCCTGAACCAAACCCCCCTCAATGACTCGTCTTACTTCGAGCTGTCCATACATTATAACATGTCCTCCTCCAGGCCGGACCTCAAGACACGTGTTTGTGTGTGTGTTATGTTCGGATGGTAACGGGGCTCTATAATTAAGGAAATGCTGCGGTGATATTATAAAGATAGGTATATGGGCAATATTGCAGATTTACGAGCGCCGGGAAACAAATCTGTGGTCATCAAGTATCTCACACAATTTTTGTTAAATATAAACCTGGTATCAGTCTACAAGACCGTAAACATGCCAGTCTCAAACTTGGTGCCTGTCCATCTGTCCTTCTGTCCATGTTTGCACTATTGAACTTTATTTAACACTGAAACGTCTATCGATCTATCGATCGATCTATCGATCTGATCTATCGATCTTATCGATCTATCTATCGATCTTCTCTCTCTCTCTCTCTCTCTCTCTCTCTCTCTCTCTCTCTCTCTTCTCTCTCTCTCTATCTATCTCTCTCTCTCTCTCTCTATCTATCTATCTATCTATCTATCTATCTATCTATCTATCTATCTATCTATCTATCTATCTATCTATCTATCTATATAAACAAACCCTCCTCTGTGATCGCTGAGGTCTCTTCAATGTCAATCCGGTTCTCCTGCAGAAGAGATGGAAACCGTTGGTTTAAAGTAGGGCAGAGGAGCGGCCGGAGCCCAGAGCAGAGCTCAGGGAGACGGCATGCAGCAGAGGGCCAGGGGGACTATCAGAGGAGACGCTGAGGCTGTAAGACCCGAGGTGCCGTCACAGAGCGCTCCAACGCAGGAGCTGTCTGAGGTCAGCCGAGCCTAAACACACAGCCGCTGCTGGGAGATCTGTCAAAAGACACACATGTCACAAGAAATAAAAATAAAACCCCACACAGACACGCATGCACACACGCAGGCATGCATGCCATGTTAACTGGAGAAGGTGGGCCTACATGTCATATTCTGGATGATTCAGGGCTGTCGAGCAGAGCACATGTTTGTACGACCTGTCAGAGACACACTTCAGCCATGCATGCAAAATAAAAGAAGAAGCTAATCAGGTCGTGGGTGAAAATAGGGCACGGCGATGAAAAGCCAGCGTTAAAAAGCGACATTGTGCGTTCAATTAGTCTGGAGGAGACATGCTTGTTACATGTGTTCATAGAGATCGCCTCGGGGCCTTCTCGCCTTCCTCCATACTCAATTATATCGCGTTTGGATCTTCTTTAGCGCCAGCGTGGAGGTCCATGGGTCAGGGAGGTGGTGCTGGTGATTTACTGATGTACTTAACACCACTATTTGGCTAGACGGTGTCAGGCACGGCCCGTGATGTACTGCCTGCTGACAACCTGTAATCAGAAGAACTCTGGCTCGACTAGTCTGGCCTGGAGCAGGAAGCCGGAGCGGGGGGGTGGTGGGGTGTTCAGGCCATGTCTATATGGGGCCTCTTGAGTCACATCACTTGCGGTCACGTCACTTGGTACTGCGGAGGGGTAATGTGGAGGGGGGGGGGGGGGGGGTAGTATGTCATATTATTCATATTAATGAGTACTATGCATAAGTATTTATTAGTAATAATAAAAAGTAGTAGCGACCGCTATTGGTAGGCACCGGTATTTCCCCTTATACCACTGACAATACAATACAATTATGATAACATCAGAAATACATTTCTGTATTTGTGTACTCCACTATATACTGCCAAAAAGCGGCTTTTTCCCCCAGCTTCTTATAATTGAAATAAACTCTATTTTTATACATTATGGATTGATTCCTGATGGGTCCGGGCTGGGGCGTACCATTCCCGCACATTTCATATTTATCACTCTTAATGCGAAACGGCGAGGATGACTTTTTAATCCGCCAGCATTAAATCCCTTCCCCGCTCACCTCCCCTTTTAGACATGTTTAGTGCACTGAGCCGCGCTAGTTATGGACCCCTGAATGGTTTCTTCTGGAGATATATACTGTAGGCGAAGGAGAGACTGGTCTTCTTTTCCCCTGTGTGTTAATTTGTGTGTGTGTGTGTGTGTGTGTGTGTGTGTGTGTGTGTGTGTGTGTGTGTGTGTGTGTGTGTGTGTGTGTGTGTGTGTGTGTATGTGTGCATGTGCATGCATTTTTTTTAAAATTTAAAACAAAACCACTGTCGTCAGACATCATTTCCCTTCACTAATACAACCCTCATTGGCAGAAAGTAGGAAAGAGATCCTTTTCTACGTTGCCAGTTTCCAGTTTGGTAGCAGGTGTTGACAACATGACCTGTGGTGCCTCTCCAACTCAGAGTTCTCTCCTCAACACCAGAACCATATTCCATTTGGGGACCGGCACTTAAAAATAGTACTTGGCATTGTGTTGGATCTTATCCTAGCTATCTTTTTTGAAGACGAGGAATGGGTTAACCTAAGTATTGTCAGCGCTTGGCCCTTGGTTCTATGAACATCCTTACTGTACCGACAGAGATATATTGTTTCCCTTTCTTCTGACAAATGGACGCTTTGGATAAAAGCGTCCTAAACGCCCTGAATGTAAACGTAAGAACTCTGAGCCCGGTCTCCCAGACACTCCTAACGTTTCGGTCGTCCTTTATTATTGATCAGGCATAAAGAAGGATCCACAAACCCGATGCTAATATGTGCTGCCCCCCGCCCGGCTCTGGGCCTGAGAGGGAACGCCCGTCCAGGGAGCCTCATCCCGGCTGCCCAGGGTGGGGCCTGCTCCTCAGAACCCATGGAGATGGAGCGAGACCACCACCACCACCATCACAGGATCTCCAGACAATGCGTAGGCCCCCTATAGCGGCTCCTCAGTCCAGACATAGAGTTCAAAGCAAGGCCAACGAGCTATGTGTTTATGGCCTGTATGTGTGTGTGTGTGTGTGTGTGTGTGTGTGTGTGTGTGTGTGCGCGTGTGTGTGTGTGTGTGTGTGTGTGTGTGTGTGTGTCTTAGTATCTGTGTGGGTAGGTGCTTGCATGTGTAAGTGTGTGTGTGTGTGGGTGTGGGTGTGTGAACATAGAAGTGTGTGTGTATATGTGTGTGTGTGTGTGTGTTTGTATGTGAAGAATGGCCGGTCGGGTTCAAGGCCAGTTGGGGGGTGTGGGGGGGGGGGGGGGGTGCGTCTGTGTACCGCGAGGTGACGGTGGGGGGGGTAGAGAGAGGGTGACGGGGGGGTGAACAAGTCAAACTAAATCTGCATGTGGGCAGCGAGGTGCTAACAGTCCGCCGCCAGAGGCACAGGGCTCCTTGGAAATAGCTTAGCCAGTGCTGCGGGTACGAGCGCCAGACCTCGGCCCCTCGCCCCCTGATAGGTCAGCCGCGTTGGGGGGGCACTCGGGGGACAATAGTTGTGCCGCGTCAGACGGAGGTGTGGGGGACGGGGGGGGGGGGGGGGGGGGGGGGGGGAGCGGCTCGGGTTTCGGACGACAGCCTCGTTTGATCAACCCTGCAGCTGACACGGGTCGTTAGGCAGGACGTGGAGCAACACCGCCCCCCCCGACTCCCATTCTCCCCCCACTCTCTCCCCCACTCCCCCCCCCACACTCTCCCCTCCCTCGCTCTCTCTCCCCCACTCCCCCAGCCCAACACTCTACCTCCATGCTCTCCCCCACACCTCACTCTCCCCCACACCTCACTCTCCCCC
>OLKM01002149.1:62500-68817 GCA_900291075.1 Melanogrammus aeglefinus
GATCTGTTTGGATTTGACTTTGGATTTGAAATGTGTTTGGACGTGCAAGATTAAAAATAATAACACGAGGCGTCTGTGGGGTGCTCCGGACCTGTCACCCAACCCAGGAGGGAGGAGGTGGAAGTGTGTGTGTGTGTGTGTGTGTGTGTGTGTGTGTGTGTGTGTGTGTGTGTGTGTGTGTGTGTGTGTGTGTGTGCGTGCGTGTCTGTGAGCTCGATCTTCTCAGTCTGATTTCATTGGATGAAGACCCCGATCTCGGACGATTTAAATTGGATGAAGACCTCGTACTAGAGCTAGCACTATGATCCGTCCTGTCTCCGGATCTATTGCCACAGCTGACCCCATGAAGACATGAAGAGGCTGAGTTGGCCTGAATGACCCCGACCGGAAACCAGAAATTTATTATAAGAATATTATAACAAATAATAAAAATACATATTTCCGCGGTTGAGCAATCCTAGCGTCCATCAGACCTGGCAGGCTGTTCCTGAGTATCCTTGTGTTCCCTCCCCGGAGCCAAGGACATGCCTGGGGTTCATTTCAGTGAGCCGCTCGGTCCTAAAACCGCCCCTCGATGAGGGAGTGTGAACATTTCCAAAATGTCCCCTGGGTGCCATTCCCAGGATGAGACGCGCCCACTTAGCGTCCTCACGGAAACCCTTCAAATCATCCCCAACATCTGAACTTGGATCCCGTCCTCAGGGGGCCGGCTTTTGATTAAAAGATCACATTAACCCAGCCCATAAAAACAAATACAAAGGGGGGTGGGGGAGGCCGACAGAGAGTAAGTGGGCGAGTCTGGTTGTTTTTGTGTGAGTGGGTGCATGAGTTTGTGTGTGTGCGTGTGTGTGTAGGTGTGTGCGTGTGTGTGTAGGTGTGTGTGTGTGTGTGTGTGTGCGTGTCAGTGTCAGTGTGTTTGTGTATGTGTGTGTGTGTCAGTTTGTTTGTGTGTGTGTGTATGTGGGCACATGCGTGTGTGTGTGTGTGTCAGTGTCAGTGTGTTGGTGTATGTGTGTGTGTGTCTGTTTGTGTGTGTGTGTGTGTGTAGAGTGTAGAGGTGTGTGTTAGTGTGTGGGTGTGTGTGTATGTGGGCACATGCTTGTGTGTGTGTGTGGTTGCATGCGCACATGTGTGAGTGTCTGTCTGAGTGTCTGTGTTTGTGTGTGATTAGATGTGTGTGCGTGTGTGTGTGTGTGTGCGCGAGCGTGTGTGTGAAAGAGTGGTGCAGCAGGTGCAGGGTTTGAATAAGACGCACGTACCGGGTGCTCTCTGTATTTATAGCGGGAAGCGACCTGATTCGACGGCCAAGCCCAGGCTGATCTCTCACGATTTCTTGAGTTGAACACCAGTGTGGATTGAGCTGTGGTCACAGGCCCGGACTGCAGGACAGCCAGCCAGTCTCCTACCAGCTCCTACTCTGTGCTGTGTACACAAACGATATATATAGGATGTGTATGAACACACAAACAGGTTACCAGGCTCGTCTGATGGAGGCTATCGCAATTCTTAACCCACAGGAGGACACCATAACCCTGGTGACACCCTACTCTCACCAATCAGAGAGATCGATACCGAAAGTCTGATGTTGAGGGCAGACGAGCTCAGATCTTTGTTTTTTGATGTCTCCCTCTTTATATATTTGGTTAGTCCAATTATGTGTCAGCGTGTATTTGGGGACCAAAAGCCAGGCCCGCAGTAGTGAACTGTAGAAAAGTGTTTTAAAAGGTTTCAAATCAACACCGTGGAGACTGGGCTGCTCTAGAAACACACTTATCAAAGCTTTATCCAATCGCGCCAACGTCTTTCCGGTGCTGAAAACCGAACGGTACAAAGCCTGGTGGTTGGTCCCCGTCTCTGCACTGCCTCCCCCCAGGGGTTCTGCTGTAACACAGTAGGACGGTTGGATCCCAGACTACCGATTCATGCACAATGCGACTCTTATTTCTGCCAGAACAAAGGTTGGGACTTTTTGCGAGAACGAAGCAGGGATTTTTATTTTGGCAGAACAAAGCGTGGGACTCTTCCTTCTGGGGAACAATGTGTGTGACTCTTATTTTTGGAGAACAAAGTGAGGGACTCTTATTTTGGAAGTTGAAGTTGGAGTGTGTGAGAGCACGTGAGCACGCGGTTCTAACTCCTGAGTGTTCATCCTCACCTTCCAGCGCGCAGAAGCCTTGTTAACGCCCGCCTGTAGCAGCTCAACCCAGACACTGTACTGATGTCTTCCCAACCTCTCTCCCCCTCCCTCCCCCCACACACCCCTTCCCCCCCAATCCACCATCCTCCCCCCCAATGCAGAATTGCCTCCTGATGGTAAGACAAACAAATTAAGTATCAGCGTCTTTGACAAAAAAAATGTGCCAAATGTGTTATTGGAGTGTATGTTCTGACAAGCAAACACCTACAAAGATATCAGAAATTCCCTTTGAACGGGAGGGCATGTTACTTCTCTCTCGCAAGCAGGAACAAGATGTTAGCACCTCTCAAGCGCTCCCGTTCTGTCAGCACGGCGGTTGCGGGGCGTACCCGCTGTCTTTACGTGTGATTAGCACACTTTTTGTGTTCCCTGGAGCCCCCGACATGGAATCCCCCTCGTCTGCGAGACACAGTACAACCTTGCCTGTCGCTCCCCGCCATCGCCCAAATATCTCGTTTTACTATCAGAGGTTCGGTTTACTTTTGTCAGGGTTAGGCCGCGGTGCAGACATTCCTAGTGGCCAGGAAGGAGTACTGCAATGGTTATTATCGTACTTTAACCGCCTGGATACTTGAACGTGTCGGTGTGAATGTAGGGTTGTACGGGGGTTTGCTTGGTTCCATTATACTGGGGAGTGACCTCATTTACCCCCCCACCGTGGCCCACATATGGCCTTTTACTATCAGAGGATCCAGGGTTTGGTTCACTTTAGTTCGGGAGAAGACTGTGGTGCAGACAGCTCCCCTAGTGGCCAGGAGGGAGAACTGTAATGATTGCTATCGTTTAGCTGGCGTGATACTTTTTTTAACGTGTCGGTGCGAGCGTAGGGTTGTACGGCGGTTTGCTTGGTCCCATGATACTGTCCGGGTCTGTGCTGCGTCTGTGTGTGTGTGTGTGTCTGTGTGTGTGTGTGTGTGTGTGTGTGTGTGTGTGTGTGTGGGTGTGTCTGTGATTCATGCTCTGTGTTTGTTCCCGCCGTAGATCTGGCACCAGGGGAGCAGCGGGAGATGTCGGAGCAGAGCGGCATGTTCGTGCTCCGGCCCGAGAGCGCCACCGCGGTCAAAGGTTAGCCCCGCCTCCCACCCGCCTCCCCACCAATCACAACGCATGATGAGGCCCCTTGGATTCCAGGGGGCGTGTGCCCTCATCTCCCCTCCTCTCTCCTCCTCCCTCCTCCTCTCACCTCTCACCTCCTCTCTCCTCCTCTCTCCTCCTCCCTCCCCTCTCCTCTCTCCTCATCTCCCCTCCTCTCACCTCCTCTCTCCTCCTCCCTCCTCCCTCCTCATCTCTCCTCCTCTCTCCTCCTCTCTCCTCCTCTCACCTCTCACCTCCTCTCTCCTCCTCTCTCCTCCTCTCCTCCTCTCTCCTCTCTCCTCTCCTCTCTCCTCCTCTCTCTCCTCCCCCCTCCTCTCTCTCCTCCTCTCCTCCTCCTCTCCTCTCCCTCCTCTCTCCTCTCTCCTCTCTCCTCCTCTCTCCTCCTCCTCTCTCCTCCTCCTCCTCCCCTCTCCTCCCCCCTCCTCTCTCCTCCTCTCTCCTCCTCTCTCCTCCCCTCCTCCTCTCCTCCTCTCCCTCCTCCTCCTCCTCTCTCTCCCCTCTCTCCTCTCTCCTCTCTCTCCTCTCTCCTCCCTCCTCCTCTCCTCCTCTCTCTCCCCCCTCCTCCCCTCCTCCTCCTCTCTCCTCCTCTCTCCTCCTCCCTCCTCCTCCTCCCCCCTCCTCTCTCCTCCTCGCTCCTCTCTCCCCCTCTCTCCTCCAGGTAAGGACGTCAGCTTCGTGGCCAAGGTGGACTCCACAGCCATGCTCCGGAAGCCCTCCATGAAGTGGCTGAAGGGGAAGTGGTGCGACCTGGGCAGCAAGGCGGGCAAGCACCTGGCCTTCAAGGAGACCTACGACCGCAACACCAAGGTGGGTGTGTGTGTGTGTGTGTGTGTGTGTGTGTCTGTGTGTGTGTGTGTGTGTGTGTGTGTGTGTGTGTGTGTGTGTGTGTGTGTGTGTGTGTGTGTGTGTGTGTATGTGGTGTGTGTGTGTGGTGTGTGACCTGTGTGTGTGTGTGTGTGTGTGTGTGTGTGTGTGTGTGTGTGTGTGTGTGTGTGTGTGTGTGTGTGTGTGTGTGTGTGTGTGTGAGTGTGTGTGTGTGTTTGTGTGCAAACTAATGTTCCATTAGTATCTGGCCATTAGCAACTGCCTCATTAAATGCATGGTCACTTTCCCTCTCTCTCTCTCTTGCTCTGTCCCCCACCCCCCCCCCCCCCCCCTCTCTCTCTCTGTCTCTGTCTCTCTCTCTGTCTGTCTCTCTGTCTCTGTCTCTCTCTCTCTCTCTCTCTCTCTCTCTCTCTCTCTCTCTCTCTCTCTCTCTCTCTCTCTCTCTCTCTCTTCTCTCTCTCTCTCTCTCTCTCTCTCTCTCTCTTCCTCTATCTCTCTTGCTCTCTCTCTCTCTCTCTCTCTCTCCCTCTCTCTCTCTCTCTCTCCTCTCTCTCTCTCTCTTCTCTCTCTCTCTCTCTCTCTCTCTCTCTCTCTCTCTCTCTCTCTCTCTCTCTCTCCTCCATCAGATCTACACCTATGAGATGAGCATCATCAAGGTGGTGGACGCTGACGCCGGGAACTACCGCTGTGAGGTCACCTCCAAGGATAAGGTGGACAGCTGCTTCTTCGATATCACCGTGGAGGGTAGGCCCCACCTCTAAACCCCACCTCTAAACACCACCTCTAACACCACCTCTAAACCCCACCTCTAACACCACCTCTAACACCACCTCTAACACCACCTCTAAACCCCACCTCTAAACACCACCTCTAAACACCACCTCTAACACCACCTCTAACACCACCTCTAACACCACCTCTAACACCCACCTCTAAACACCACCTCTAACACCACCTCTAAACACCACCTCTAACACCACCTCTAACACCACCTCTAACACCACCTCTAAACACCACCTCTAAACACCACCTCTAAACACCACCTCTTAACCCACCTCTAAACCCCACCTCTAACACCACCTCTTACACCACCTCTAACACCACCCCTAAACACCACCTCTAAACACCACCTCTAACACCACCTCTAACACCACCTCTAAACACCACCTCTAACACCACCTCTAAACACCACCTCTTAACACACCCCTCACTCACTGTAGAACCTTTCCGTACAAAATAGGGGAATCACAGGGTACCTCACGATACGATGCGATACGATGCGATACGCAATACCTGGCCCACCAGCCCGATATCATGGCGATTCTGTGTTAATCTATATATTGTGATCCAATCCAATAACGATAAATCATGATGTATGTCAAAATGACGGATGTGGAGTTGGAGTTGCTGGACTTTTGTCTACTTCATGGTCGATACTGAGAGACAGAGACTCGTCTGTTGAGACATCCTATTGTTGTTGTTTCTTTCTGCTGTCTCTCTTATCTCTGCCTCCTCGCTGCGGGTTCTCTCAGAGCCTGCTTCTGCCTGTCGAGGCTTTTCAATTATTTTGCGGAAAATAAAACTTCTGTATCAGAATGTATTGTTGTGCATAAAACAACAAATAAACGCAACGTAATCTATTTTATGTCACAATAAAGCCTGATATGTCTATTAAACCACGGTTGTTAATCAGGGTTGGGCCATCTCTGGGTTCTCTGGAGCCTGCGAGCCAAAGATACGACCGGTGACTCTGTCGGTCCGCTCTGAGGAGGAGCAAGGTCGTCACGGTAACGGCTGCCCTGACGACGGCCAGTCGACCACAGCGCTGTAATGAATGGGCCTGGAGAGGCCCCTACCGTACTCTCTGGCCCCTGAGCTGGCTCTCTGTGTCTCTGTCTCTGTCTCTTCCTCTTCCTCTTCCTCTTCCTCTCCGTGTGTCACTGAATCTCTGTCTCTCTTTGTTTATCACTCTCTAACTGTTTCTCTCTTCTTCCCTCTCTCTCCCTCCCTCCCTCCCCCTCTCTCTCTCCCTCCCTCCCCCTCTCTCTCTCCCTCCCTCCCCATCTCTCTCTCTCTCCCTCCCTCCCCCTCTCTCTCTCCCTCCCCTCCCCCTCTCCCTCCCTCCCTCTCTCTCCTCCCTCCCTCCCCCTCTGTCTTTCTGTCTGTCTGTCTGTCGTCCTGTCTGTCTGTCTGTCTGTCT
>OLKM01002149.1:70429-77929 GCA_900291075.1 Melanogrammus aeglefinus
CCTCCTCCTCCTCCTCCTCCTCCTCCTCGCTGAATGAAGACATTTTATTACAAGGGAGAAACATGGGATTAGCGGGGAGACTCTGCCCATTCTCATGCTAATGCGGCTCGCCGGGCCGACCCAGATAAACAGACACTCTCACCTTATCAAAACACACAGACCTATAAAGAGAGGAGAGGGGGGAGAGAGAGGGAGAAGGTGGGGAGGAAGGGAGGGAGAGAGAGCGGGGGAGGGAGAGGGAGAGGGAGGAAGAGAGGGAGGGGAGAGAGAGAGAGGGAGAGAGAGAGGGAGGGAGAGAGAGAGAGAGAGAGAGAGAGAGGGAGAGAGAGAGGGTGGGGAGAGAGAGGGTGGGGAGAGAGGAAGAGGGAGAGGGAGGGAGAGAGGGAGGGGAGAGAGAGGGAGAAGGGGGAGGGAGACGGGGAGGGAGAGGGAGACGGGGAGGGAAACGGAGAGGGAGAAGGAGAGAGAGGCGAAGAGGGAGAGGGAGAGGAAGAGGGAACTCACAGTGAGATAATGATGTGCGAGTGATGAATGAACAGGGAAGAGAGTGGAGGAACGTTCCACATGTTGCGGGATAGATAACAGATGAGTCCGCTATCCACCTCAGCTCGGTTGGAGGTTATGCCGCTGCCTCCTCCATCATCTATCACGGGGCGGGGAGGTAAGAGAATCCCTGCCTCCCACAATGCACTGCTCTCTTTTCGGCGACGCCCTCCGCCCGTGATTAAGCTCCTGCACCCGAGGCCGGTACTGCAGGGGTCGCCGGCCGTGGCTTCTCCACCACCAGAGGGAGAGAGCGTGATATCCATGTTCTCAACGGCTGTTGTGGGAAAGCAGAAAAAGTGCGCTAAGTGTGAGCGCTGAGCCGTGTAGGATGGTGTAGGAAGCACACGCTTAATTACTGGCAGACGGAACTGGGCCGAGGCACAGTCTCTCCCTTTGAAGTCCTCCCTCCATCTCCTCAGGACTAAGTACACACCTGCTGGGTTTCCACGGGAACGTAATCCCATCGCCCGGACCTCCAGGGCTCTGTCTCTCTCTGTCTCTGTCTCTCTCTGTCTCTGTCTCTGTCTCTGTCTCTGTCTTGTCTCTGTCTCTGTCTCTTCTTGTCTTCTGTGCTCTGTCTCTGTCTCGCTTCTCCACCACCAGAGGCATGAGCTCGTGTATCCATGTTCTCTACGCTGTCTGTGTGGACTGGCAGAAAAGTGTCTGCTAAGTCTGTGTCTCTGAGCCGTGTCTACTGATGGTGTATGTAGGCAACACGACTCTAATTACTGGCAGACGGAACTGGGCCGAGGCACAGTCTCTCCCTTTGAAGTCCTCCCTCCATCTCCTCAGGACTAAGTACACACCTGCTGGGTTTCCACGGGAACGTAATCCCATCGCCCGGACCTCCAGGGCTCTGTCTCTCTCTGTCTCTGTCTCTCTCTGTCTCTGTCTCTGTCTCTGTCTCTGTCTCTGTCTCTGTCTCTGTCTCTGTCTCTGTCTCTGTCTCTCTCTCTGTCTCTCTCTCTCTCTCTCTCTCTCTCTCTCTCTCTCTCTCTCTCTCTCTCTCTCTCTGTCTCTCTCTCTCTCTCTCTGTCTCTCTGTCTCTCTCTCTCTCCGTCTCTCTCTCTCTCTCTGTCTCTCTCTCTCTCTCTCTCTCTCTCTCTCTCTCTCTCTCTCTCTCTCTCTCTCTCTCTCTCTCTCTCTCTCTCTCTCTCTCTCTCTCTCTCTCTCTCTCTCTCTCTCTCTCTCTCTCTCTCTCTCTCTCTCTCTCTCTCTCTCTCTCTCTCTCTCTCTCTCTCTCTCTCTCTGTCGCTCTGTCTCTCTCTCTGAAAACGTCTGTTTGGGGCGTCACGTCGTCGGGTTCAGTCCCACGCTATTAAGGGCTTTTCTTGCTTGAGCAACATGGCGCTGCTACAGTGTCTCTGTCTCTCTCACTCTCTATTTCCCTCTCTCTCTTCCTCCCTCCCCTCCCTCTCTCTCCCCCTCTCTCTCCCCTCTCTCTCGCTCTCTCTTTCTCTACCTCTCTCTACCTCTCTCGCTCACTCCATTTTTCTCTCTCTCTCTCTCTCTCTCTCTCTCTCTCTCTCTCTCTCTCTCTCTCTCTCTCTCTCTCTCTCTCTCTCTCTCTCTCTCTCTCTCTCTCTCTCTCTCTCCCCCCCCTCTCTCTCTCGCCCTCTTTTCCTCCCTCTCTCTCTCTCTCTGTCGCTCTCCCCCTCCCTCCCCCCTCTCTCCCCCTCTCTCTTGTCTCGGGGTAACAGAGGGGATTGGGGGTAAGCTTCCCCACCGAGCCCCCTGCTGTTCTCCCATACTTTACACTACACACGTCGTTGTGCGCTCAGTGTCGCCATTGTCTCGCCTCTCTAATAGCCTTACCTCCCCCGTTTATCACAGTGGAGGAGAGAGGGGGGGGAGGCAAAAAACAGGTGAGGCATCCCAGAGGGGTAATCCCCCTTAAAGAAAACAACATGACGTTTGGTTGTGTTCTGTGCTGTGTTCTGCCGCGCCGTGGGTTCAATAGAATAGGAGTTATTGTCTCTCGCAAAGCTCAATACGCCTTCAAACCTCCTCTCCCTCTCTCTCATCCCAGAATCAGTCCTTAAATGAATGATTTCCCTGGAGCAGAGACGTACGTTCAGTCAGCCTATCGGAGTCCGTCGTTAGCTAAACAGACCTGGTTCAACACAAACACAGACACACACACACACACACACACACACACACACACACACACACACACACACACACACACACACACACACACACACACACACACACACACACACACACCAACCCTTCTATGTGGACGCTGTGTGACTTGTCTCCTCTCTACCCCAGCGGTGATGCAGGAGAGGACGCTGGCGACCTGGACTTCAGCTCCATCCTCAAAAAGAGGTCCAAGCAACACACTGCTACCACCACACTACTACAGGACTACTAACACACTACTACAGTACTACCAACACAATACTACCAACACACTACTACAGGACTACCAACACAATACTACAGGACTACCAACACACTACTACAGGACTACTAACACACTACTACAGGACTACCAACACACTACTACCAACACACTACTACAGGACTACCAACACACTACTACAGGACTACCAACACACTACTACAGGACTACCAACACACTACTACAGGACTACCAACACACTACTACAGGACTACCAACACACTACTACCAACACACTACTACAGGACTACCAACACACTACTACAGGACTACCAACACACTACTACAGGACTACCAACTCACTACTACCAACACACTACTACAGGACTACCAACACACTACTACAGGACTACCAACACACTCTACTACACAGGACTACCAACACACTACTACAGGACTACCAACGCACTACTACAGGACTACCAACCACACTACTACAGGACTTACCAACACCACTACTACAGTACTACCAACACACATACTACAGGTGACTACCAACACACTACTACTAAGGACTACCAACACACTACTACAGGACTACCAACACACTACTACAGGACTACCAACACACTACTACAGGACTACCAACACACTACTACAGGACTACCAACACACTACTACAGTACTACCAACACACTACTACAGGACTACCAACACACTACTACAGGACTACTAACACGATACTACAGGACTACCTACACACTACTACAGGACTACCAACACACTACTACAGTACAGGACTACCAACACACTACTACAGTACTACCAACACACTACTACAGGACTACCAACACACTACTACAGTGCTACCAACACACTACTACAGTACTACCAACACACTACTACAGGACTACCAACACACTACTACAGGACTACCACCACACTACTACTAACACACTACTACAGGACTACACAGTACGATACAGTTCAAAGCAGTACAATATGGTACAGTTCAATACAATACAACACTGGTTATCTAACTGGGAGACTGACTGGGAGGCTGACTGGGTGACTGACTGGGAGGCTGACAGGTTGTCTAACTGGGAGACCGACTGGATGACTGACTGGTGGTCTAACTGGGAGACTGACTGGACTGGGAGACTGACCCGGAGACTGACGGTGGTCTAACTGGGAGACTGACTTGGGCTCGCTAGGAGACTGACTGGTTTCTAACTGGTTGTCTAACTGGGAGACTGACTGGTGGTCTAACTGGGAGACCCACTAGTGGTCTAATTGCCCCCCCCTCCCGGCGCCCCCGCAGGGCGAGGAAGAAGCAGGAGGCCAAGGAGGAAGTGGACGTGTGGACCATCCTGAAGGCGGCCAAGCCCTGCGACTACGAGAAGATCGCCTTTGAGTACGGCATCACCGACCTCCGCGGCATGCTGAAGATGCTGAAGAAGATGAAGAAGGACGCAGAGCCCAAGCAGGTCGACGGAGGTGAAGAGGGGGAGGGAGGGAGGGAGAGGGGGAGGGAGAGAGAGAGAGGGGGGTGGGGGGGGAGAGAGAGAGGGGGTGGTGGGGGGAGGAGAGAGAGAGAGAGGGGGTGGGGGAGGAGAGAGAGAGAGGGGGGTGGGGGAGGAGAGAGAGAGTGGAGGGAGTGGGGGAGTGAGGGGGTGAGGAGGAGGGAGAGGGGAGAGGAGAGGGAGGGAGAGGGAGGGGGAGAGAGGAGAGGGAGGGGGAGAGAGAGAGGGGGGAGGGAGGGGGAGAGGGAGGAGGGGGAGAGATAGGAGGGGATGAGAGAGAGAACGAAAGGGGAAGAGAGAGAGAGAGATACAGTGGGGGAGAGAGTGTGTGTGTGTGTCTGTCTGTCTGTCTGTCTGTCTGTCTGTCTGTCTGTCTGTCTGTCTGTCTGTCTGTCTGTCTGTCTGTCTGTCTGTCTGTCTGTCTGTCTGTCTGTCTGTCTGTCTGTGTGTGTGTGTGTCTGTGTGTCTGTCTGTCTGTCTGTCTGTCTGTGTGTGTGTGTGTGTGTGTGTGTGTGTGTGTGTGTGTGTGTGTGCGTGCGTGCGTGCGTGCGTGCGTGCGTGTGTATCCACGTGTGTGCGCGTCTGCGTGTTGAGGTCATGCTGTGCGTGCGTCTGTCCTGCAGCCTTCCTGAGGAAGATGGACGACGACTACTCGGTGAACAAGGGCAAGAGGATCCAGATCTCGGTGGACCTGGCGGACCCCGACGCCCACGTCAGGTGGCTGAAGAACGGCCAGGAGATCAACCCGTCCGCCAAGTGAGTGGAGAGCAGGGAGGGCTCAATGGATATTGATCTGGGCTCGGCTAGGCGGCCCTGATTTCCATATATGGGCCGCGGGTTTACGTTTGGAACTCATGCAGCGAAAACGTCGGTTTGAATACGTAGCGCGACCGGAGAAATAAACACAATCGTATCGTTTTAACGGAGCAATGCCGCCCGGAGGGAGAATGTTTGTGGGCTTTATGTTTAGTTTTTCCCTTCGCATAGTTTAGAACCAAAATTCAGAAACATTATTTAGCGTATTACGGCCGTATGCCTTGGGCCTGAAGTTGCTCGCCGAAACTCCAGCCAATCGGATTAAAGAACCGAGTGACCCTCGTACTTTATTCACTTTCGGCCATTCCGAAAAAAGTTCTCAGAGATGATTTCTGTTCATCTGTTAACATTATTCTTTTAAACATCCTTTTTTAAATTCGGCTGGTCCTTGTTTCAACATCTCTAACCTCTGGCTCTCTCCCCTAGAGCCATTTTCTTATTTTTGGGAGAGAGGGCGAGAAACCGAATGTGGGCAAGAAAGGTCAACACTGTCTCACAGGGCTGGGTCTGCCATCATGTGATCTGAAGTTCAGGCCCGCCATCTTTGTTCTTGAGTTCTTGACCCAGAAATTTTACAAATACCAAGTTGTTATCGTAACGCAAAAATATGGCGGTTTACAATATGCGTGACATCCCATAAACCCTTTAAAATAAATACTGTATCTGGCTCTGTAGCTGTAGTGTGTGTGTGTGTGTGTGTGTTTGTGTGTGTCTGTTTGTGTGTGTGCATTAGTATCATTCAACGTCTTTCAGTATAGAAATACTTGAGTTGTTTTTTCAAAAGCCATTCTAACAATGAACCGCGCAAAGTGTGCCGTTCTGGACATGTGTGTGTGTGTGTGTGTGTGTGTGTGTGTGTGTGTGTGTGTGTGTGTGTGTGTGTGTGTGTGTGTGTGTGTGTGTGTGTGTGTGTGTGTGTGTGTGTGTGTGTGTGTGTGTGTGTGTGTGTGTGTGTGTGTGTGTGTGTGTGTGTGTGTGTGTCCGTGAGTGGATTTGTTTCTGACACCGTGTGGGAGCTAAACCCTTGATTGTTTGATTCACCATTCAACTGCGCGTCAGTCTGCGATTGTCTGGCTGCACGGCTGTAGATCCGCTGCTCATCACGGCATCTTTCTTCGCCTCGCTGCGGGGCTCCGGCTCTGATGAGGGGATTGGCTCTTTGTTTGCTTTCATGTCTGCTCGCTTTCTTCCTTTCTTCACCTCTCACCCTTTCATACACACACATACATGCACACGCACTAACTCTCACACATACAAAATCACACACACACACACGCCGGCGCACAAACACACACACACACGCACGCAAACGCACACATCGGTGCACACACATGTAAACACACACTCTCACTCAGTTTCACTCACTCACTCACTCACTCACTCACTCACTCACTCACTTTCACTTCCTCACTCACTCACTTTCACTCCATCACTCACTCACTTTCACTCCCTCACTGCCTCACTCACTCACTCCCTCACTCACTCACTTTCACTCCCTCACTGCCTCACTCACTCACGTGCCTGCCCCTCCCCCAGGTACGTCTTTGAGAGCGTGGGCAACAAGAGGACGCTGACCATCAACAAGTGCAACCTGTCGGACGACGCAGAGTATGAGTGTGTGGTGGGGGACGACAAGTGCAGCACCCAGCTCACCATCAAAGGTACACACACACACACACACACACACACACACACGCGCGCACATGCACGCTCACACACACCATACACACGCATGCTGACACATGCCATCACACACACCACACACACACACACACACACACACACCACACACACACACACACACACACACACACACACACACACACACACACACACACACACACTGACACATGCTCACACACACACAAATACATACATACACACACTAACACACACACACACACACACACACACACACACACACACACACACACTGACACATGCTCACACACACACACACATACATACACACACACACTAACACACACCACACACACACGCACACGCTGACAGACACCAAACGCACACAGACACACACTCACTCCAAGCAAACACACCCACACAATCACACAGACACACATACACAACCACACACACTCACACTCACACTCAGACACACACACACACACACACACACACACACACACACACACACACACACACACACACACACACACACACACACACACACACACACTCCCACACAGCACGGTATCTCTTGTATAAGTGAACAGCCGAGTGCGACCGTGGCCCTTTAAGTGACTT
>OLKM01002150.1:0-69404 GCA_900291075.1 Melanogrammus aeglefinus
AGGAAAACAGCGAAGAAATGGCCGATCCCGCATAGTGGGGGGCTCTACGAATAGTCAAATCTCCTAACCTTTATGCCTCCTTTCCTTAACCTCCGTGGAAAACGTCATTGGGTCAAGGAGGGATGAAAAGGTGCTTCCTTTCGAACATAGGAAAAGACATCACTGTTTAAAATGAATTTGACTCCACTCTTCATAATCGACGTCATTGGGTCAAGGAGGGTATTGCTGACCTCTAGCGTCTCCAATGTGAAACTACAATTTTCCGAAGAAATTTTCCAATTTTCTTTAATAGGTCCATGCACATTTTGATAAGAGTTGCCTAGTTTTTTTTACGTATGGTTTACTAGTGACAGGCATGAATAGGAGGAAAATGAACGTTTTAGTCAATATAAAAGAATCAACCATCATAACACATACTTTACTATTGATTGACGTTGTTACCGTCTGTTGGGATCGACTTCGCTCAGTTTTAAACTGGTAACCAGCTCCAGATATGGCGAAGTTTTGCTTTCCAATGTGGCAATACTGTATGTGCTTCTCATAAATAAAAGCACAAAGATAGTAGGTGTATGCATCAAGGAAATAAAGGCCTGTAAACTTTAAACTGATCCTGCTAAGTTCTGTTTAGTTCTGGGATTTCAAAATTCCTGCTATGAAGAACTTTAAGATTCCCTACCGGCTGTTTCCCAAGTGCACATGAACGGTCATTGTCGGGATCCGGAACACGCGTAAGCGTCATCACTGGCGAGCCGTCTCTTTATCACCAGGAGAGTGCGCCTTTTGGAACAAGCTCCAACATATTGTGCGGACGCAGATTGCTTTGCGGAAGTGACACGAGCCTCGGCGCCTCGGTGTCAGACTTCCCATCCCTTGGAACTAGCACGCAGTCTGAGCACATAAGTTCTAGAAACGATAGAAACTGTTAGCGGTTATGAGTATTGTATATATTGTGAACAGCAGCACCCAGTTACATAGCCTTACTCCAGTCCTCATGGCATTTGTGCACCATCCGGACGCGAACCCCCTCCATCGCTTGTTTACAGCACCCTCCATTCCTCGGATGTACTTACTTTTTTCGCCCCTCGCCTGTTTGCATCCCGTCTGCTAATAAACGGCTGTCTGTTTAATTCAGAACATGTATTTTTTGAAACTTCTTGATCACCATTAATTTGGCTTGACGTCTTTCTTCCCTCCTAAGTTTTCTTAGCCACATTTCCGCCTTTTTTTTGGCGCATGCTATTACCATATTATATAACAAAGCCTGTCTTACTGGTTGGAAGACCCCTCTTCACAGCAACCAAATACCAATGCACCTTTCAGTATCATTACAATTTGTGCATTTATGTGTTATTCCTCTTGGTTTATGCCTGTCATGTAATTCTACCACACAAATCAATCACTTCTCATTGCTGATGAGACAAAGTTGCATTGTGGTAAAATTGGGCTTTCAAAATCTTCACTTAAATAGGTGGAAAGCATATTTAAAGGTTATTCAAGGTTATTCATTACCTCAATGTAAAACCTTCCAGACGCGAGATGTTGATTTTCAGTATTTAAATATGATTTATTAACATTGTTAGAATGCCCTTGTAAGGGCACATGTCAAATAAACAAGTCAACGGTATTCAAATGGAACATGAAGAATGTAACTGCCGTCGAGGTAGGAGTAGAGAGAAGGTTTAGACTGCACCCTCTCACTCAGGTCTGCTCATGGTCCCAGGAAACTCATTGAGGCGCTTTTGAGAAGTTGTATGCACCATTCAAATGTCCTCAATCTTTCTTCTTGTATTCCTCCAAGTGGGCTAGAATCCACCCAGATGGTCCCAGGATGGCCAAGGAGAACATGCCCAGTCCGATGGCAGTTTCCTGAACAACAAATAGAAACAGCAATTAAAGTTATTAATTACAGCATATAACGTATATTGCATAGTTTAACTAAAACATATTTCACAATAACATCCCTGACCTTCGAGATATTATATAGAAGATGATACATGATGTATACACGTGAAATTACCGCAACCTATCGATACAAGAATCCTTTTGCACATGAAACATTGTATTATCTAATCACAACCATATACCTAATAACAAAGCTATTAGGACCATTAGCACATACAAATAATTTAATATACAATACCTTGTAGAATAAGGCAATCCTAATCATTAGTCAATCTGCAAATGAATATATCCATGGTTGCATACATGACAAATGCATGAATGTCATAACGCTTCAGTCGTGACCTAAATGGGAGGAAGTAGAGATACTGCGGGGGACTCCTAGTACCTCACCTCACTTTAAACGGCGTAGAGCTGGCATACATGCTTAAAACATATTACAGGTTTAAACGCATTTTAGATGAGGTTAAACATATTATAGATCAGGTTAAAACACAGGTCTATAAGTAGACAACTGGGCGACGTCAAAGACGCCAGCTTGTGAGGAGCGTCCTAGTGGAGCGCCTTCACCTAAACGGGACTCACGGCGGTGCCGAGCTTCTCCTTGGCGGGCCGGGTGTAGAGGGAGGCCCGCTGGGTGATGGTGGCGGCGCCGGTCCGCACTGCAGGGGCCACACGGGCCGCGGCAGCCTTAACGAGTCCAGACATGATTCGGTTCTGCTGTAGAGACGGTCTGTGTGGTGTCGGACTCGACTAGAGGTCGTATCCTTCTGTTCCGTTTTCACAGCCGAACGACAAAAAAGAAAACGATCGAGCGCCCCCTGGTGTCAGGGAGTGCAAAATGACAATACTCCCTGGACCTTTATATTCTGTTGTTGTGCGCTCACGCCAAAAGCTGTAAAGCGTTTTGAGCGATACACGCCCATTAACTTCCTATTAGACATGAGCGATAAAGCGATAGGAGCGATAAAACGCTTGAGCGATAGTTTAAAGCTGTAAAGCTGTAAATGAGAGTTTAAAACAGCTCAACTCTCTGCAAATGAGCTAGTAGCGTTTCGGCTGTAAATGACCGCCAGCCAATCAGAATGTAGACGTCTCTCGCCGGCGTGGGTCCCAGTAAACATACGCCAGAACTAACGTGGTCTTATTATAGCCCGATCATTAACTAAAAAACAAATAGAAAGAGTAAAGCACCCAGCAGATGATTTCAACAATGTATGAGGGTATACACAATCTGCATTACGCAAAAGGGATGGTCGCAAAGTGGAATGCTGATGGAAAGAGTGGGTGGAGATGTGCGCGCAAAATATACTGCACAAAAATCTATTTCTAATTTGTCAGTTTGCGTGTGTTTGCCTGGCACAAATGCTCAGTTGAGCGGATCTTTTCCATAATAAACAGCACAACACACACACACACACACACACACACACACACACACACACACACACACACACAACACACACACACACACACACACACACACACACACACACACACACACACACACACACACACACACACACACACACACCGATCAACGAAGCTATAATCTAGCCAATAAGCAATGGTTCCATTAATTAGGTAGGCCGATTCAATGTTTCATGTATTTATGCTTATTATTCTTTTTCTATTGGCCAAACTTAAGACTATCTTGTGTTTTTGTGGCTCGTCAACAGCAGCAGCACTTGCCTCAACTACGAGCATGCAAGCAAAAAGGGCGGCTCCTTAAAAAGGAAAGGCAAAATACCAAGAGCGATGTGAGCTATAAATATTTCGGACAGGGTTGCGTTTTGAGCTAATCGGCGATTTTGCATCTTTTACAGCTTTTGGTGTGAACATATGTTACGGTTTATGAAATTGACCCAGCTATTAAATATATATAGCCTACCAGTGCTGTCAAGCGATTAAAATATTTAATCGCATTAATGTCATAGCTAACTCGCCAATAATCGCAATTTTTTTCTATTCTAAATACCCCTTGATTTCGTGCTGCTAGCCTTTTAGTGAGATCAGAGAGTGTTGAGAAGGACAGTCAGAAGAGACCCGCAGTGAATTCAACCCGGTCCACTTTACATCGGGTAGGTGCATGACAGTGGTAGGCCTGCCGTAAAACTTCAATAGCCCCGGCTTTTATTTGTTTCAATCACCAAACTTTAAAACAAAACTCTTGCTCAGCAAAGATGGGAAATACTACAACATTTATTATTTAAACCAGGCCTACGAATATACCGTACGTAGGCAGGCCTATACACATTACCAGGCTATCAAATAGTAATCGGGACGGGAGAGTCGGGAGAATTCCCGGTGGGCCGTTATCGTTTCGGGGCTGTTAGGCTGAATACTGCGGGATAAACAATATTGCGTTTATAAAAGTTCCTTGTAGCGCCCTCCGGCAGCCTGAGCTGTACCCCCGCAACCTCTCACTCACTCAACACACGCAACACCCACAAACTGTCAACGTCTGAACCAAGTCAATTTTGTCTAGAGGGGAGTAACTGAGCGGCCTCTCCCGAAGTGGTACAGCCCAGGTGGGCCTTGGAGCTAATGACAACATTGAACTCTCGTGCAGGCTCGAACAGTGACACACAAACACACACACACTTTTAAGGAGTTCTTCACCCGCTCCGTATCCTTGCTTGTCCCAACAAGTTTGTGCAGCGTGCTTGTCGTTTTGTTACCCATGTAGCTAGATCCGGTATGGTGTAGTTTTTCTAACGTTACTAGTTGTTGCTAGATAGCAGGTGACCAAAACAACGTCTGCCAAGCCAAAAGAGCGTTAATTGCGCAATAAAAAAATGAACGCTGTTGAAAATTGGTTTGCGTTAACTCCGTCAATAACGCATTAAACTGACAGCACTAATATATACATTTTACACAATATTTAAAACACTCCATTTTGAATTTTGCAAAAAAATAATTAAAGGCATTTCTTAAAAGCACTGCGCAAATTTTACGCTTATTTTTTAAGGCTTATCCGCACACATTCTGGTTCTGCTCCGATACGAAAAAAAAGAATGTTTGATTCTATCCCATCAGTAACTTTGGTGAACAAGTATATCTTGTATTGCAATGTTTTATACAAAGAAAAAATAAACCTTTAATATGGAAAATTCAGAGTCTTTTGATGACAAATGCCTTTCGACCTTATAACTTTTGAAAAACACTTAACCGTAAGTACAATTAACAACTGTTGACTTGAATAAGAATAAGAATAAGAAATACTAAAACGTACAAGTACAAACACATTTTTTTGTGACCGAATTGCATTTTATGTAAACATTAAAATACTTTTCAGGCAAAGTTGCCAAATACTAGCTTAAACCAAACAGTCATTATTGAAGGTAAAGGGGACAATCGTGGTTGTTTGAAGAATTTCTGGATATGGTTCTTCCCAATGTCCTTTTCAACATTTTGGTTGGTATTTATTCATCACCTTCACTTCAAGACAAATCGTTCTTCATGGTAAGCACTGGGTCCACAAGTTTATTATGGACATGCATTAGACCTGGTAAGAATCAAGGACAAAATGTAGAAGGTGAATATAATAATATGAAGAAAGGCCTACCAAAAGGGCCTAATACAACCTTAAACATCATGAATTAGTCGAAGTACAATTATGTTTCTCTAAATGAATTGATTCAATATTTTAATTCATTATAAAAACTGAAAATATCCATCCAAAAGTAAATCTGCTGGTCATTGCAGCATATTGGGCAAATTAACAAGATGTTTCCTAGACAACGCAAACCAATGTTTCAAGTTTAAAATATTCTGTTGGGTAATAATGTTGTTTGGCCGTGGCAGTCTCATCACAGCCTTGTCATGCAGGATGAATGTCCAACAATGAGACACCCCCCTTGGGGTTCTTTCCTTACATAATGCCCTCCTATGGAACGTTATTGACTAATCAAAATCAATTATTCACCAATGCTGCAGTATGAATTAAACTATTACAAATACCTTCAAAATTAAACGTATTTACACTGTATCAATGTAAATAATCAGACCCAACAATAAATAAATCTATCCTTTAGCAGAAGACCACACCCCCATCAGGTCACCTTACTGAGGGTAATGTAATGAGGATATCGTAATGTAGTGAGGGTAATGTAATGAGGGTAATGTAATGTAGTGAGGGTAATGTAATGAGGGTAATGTAATGATATCGTAATGTAGTGAGGGTAATGTAATGAGGGTAATGTAATGAGGATATCGTAATGTAGTGAGGGTAATGTAATGTAGTGAGGGTAATTCAATGTAATGAGGGTAATGTAATGTAGTGAGGGTAATGTAATGAGGATAATGTTATGTAGTGAGGGTAATGTAGTGAGGATAATGTAATGTAATGAGGATAATGTAATGTAGTGAGGGTAATGTAATGAGGATATCGTAATGTAGTGAGGGTAATGTAATGTAGTGAGGGTAATTCAATGTAATGAGGGTAATGTAATGTAGTGAGGGTAATGTAGTGAGGATAATGTAATGTAATGAGGATAATGTAATGTAATGAGGGTAATGTAATGAGGGTAATGTAATGAGGATATCGTAATGTAGTGAGGGTAATGTAATGTAGTGAGGGTAATTCAATGTAATGAGGGTAATGTAATGTAGTGAGGGTAATGTAATGTAATGAGGATAATGTAATGTAGTGAGGGTAACGTAATGAGGGTAATGTAATGTAGTGAGGGTAATGTAGTGAGGATAATGTAATGTAGTGAGGATAATGTAATGTAGTGAGGGTAACGTAATGTGGATCATGTAATGAGGGTAATGTAATGAGGATAATGTAATGTAGTGAGGGTAATGTAATGAGGATAATGTAATGTAGTGAGGGTAATGTAATGAGGGTAATGTAATGTAGTGAGGATAATGTAACGTAATGAGGGTAATGTAATGTAGTGAGGATAATGTAATGTGGGTAATGTAATGAGGGTAATGTAATGAGGGTAATGTAATGTAATGAGGATAATGTAATGAGGGTAATGTAATGAGGATAATGTAATGAGGGTAATGTAATGAGGGTAATGTAATGAGGGTAATGTAATGTGGATAATGTAATGTAGTGAGGGTAATGTAATGAGGGTAATGTAATGTAGTGAGGGTAATGTAGTGAGGATAATGTAATGTAATGAGGATAATGTAATGTAGTGAGGGTAATGTAGTGAGGGTAACGTAATGTGGATCATGTAATGAGGGTAATGTAATGTAATGAGGATAATGTAATGTAGTGAGGGTAATGTAATGAGGATAATGTAATGTAGTGAGGGTAATGTAATGTAGTGAGGATAATGTAATGTAATGAGGGTAATGTAATGAGGGTAATGTAATGTAATGAGGGTAATGTAATGAGGGTAATGTAATGTAATGAGGATAATGTAATGTAGTGAGGGTAATGTAATGAGGATAATGTAATGAGGGTAATGTAATGTAATGAGGGTAACGTAATGAGGATAATGTAATGTGGTGAGGATAATGTAATGTAATGAGGGTAATGTAATGAGGATAATGTAATGAGGGTAATGTAATGTAATGAGGATAATGTAATGTAGTGAGGGTAACGTAATGTGGGTAATGTAGTGAGGGTAATGTAATGAGGATAATGTAATGTAGTGAGGGTAACGTAATGAGGATAATGTAATGAGGGTAATGTAATGTAATGAGGGTAATGTAATGTAATGAGGATAATGTAATGTAGTGAGGGTAACGTAATGAGGATAATGTAATGTAATGTAGTGAGGGTAACGTAATGAGGATAATGTAATGAGGGTAATGTAATGTAATGAGGATAATGTAATGTAGTGAGGGTAACGTAATGAGGATAATGTAATGAGGGTAATGTAATGTAGTGAGGGTAACGTAATGAGGATAATGTAATGAGGATAACGTAATGAGGATAATGTAATGTAGTGAGGGTAACGTAATGAGGGTAACGTAATGAGGATAATGTAATGTAGTGAGGGTAACGTAATGTGGGTAATGTAATGTAGTGAGGATAATGTAATGAGGGTAATGTAATGTAGTGAGGGTAATGTAATGTAATGAGGATAACGTAATGAGGATAATGTAATGAGGGTAACGTAATGTAGTGAGGGTAATTTAATGTAATGAGGGTAACGTAATGTAATGAGGGTAATGTAGTGAGGGTCATGTTATGTAGTGAGGGTAATGTAATGAGGATAATGTAATGTAGTGAGGTTAATGTTATGTAGTGAGGTTAATGTTATGTAATGAGGGTAATGTTATGTAGTGAGGGTCATGTAGTGAGGGTAATGTAATGTAGTGAGGGTCATGTAATGAGGGTAATTTAATGTAGTGAGGGTAATGTAGTGAGGGTAATGTTATGTGGGTCATGTTATGTAGTGGGGTTAATGTTATGAGGGTAATTTAATGTGATGAGGGTAATGTCGTGTAATCAGGGTCATTTAATGTGATGAGGGTTTGTTATAAGGGTAATAGAACGTAATGGATTAGTGTAATGGCCCATTTCCACCGGAGGGTGCGGGTCGGTTCAGTATGCAAAGGTACGGCACGGCCCGCGTTTCTACCGCCAAAAGTGGGCATGATCCGGACTGCGCCGTATTGAGCTGCACTCGTCTAGCAGTACTCCTCTGTTGGGGTACTAATGCTGTGCTCCTCAATCCTCGGACCCCAGTCTTCCGAGTCAAAAGTCGAAGACCTCCCAGCTTTCTTGCGGCATTTCTCGGATTCACACCCCCTTTTAGTCCTCATCTATCTGAGAGCAGACCGAGAGCAGTGGTGACGCTTTGAACAAAATGGCTGCGCCTGTGAAGAGATTTTTTTTCTTTGTATTTGTACCATGTTGGTCATGTGAATGTCAATTTTAAACTTTAAACTTGATTACATTGCTACTGTATTCCGGTCACCAATTTATACATTGCATGGTCTTGCAGTGCGTGCAATACAATGTAAAGTTGTGTTGTTTGTTTTCAAGCTGGTTTGCTTAAGAGGCTAATGTAGCTAGTAATAAACAACGACAAGCCAATTTCATGACACAATCACAAAGTCGAACGGGAACGCCATAAATACTCCGAGACCGGAAATTACGTCAAAACTGCAACTCGGAAGGCCGGCGTCTGAGGATTCAGGAACACACCATAACAAACAAACACAGTACCTGCAAGGTATTTCTGGACAACTGCGAAAGCTTCGTTTATTAAAGAACATGTTGTGCAAAAGTTTGTCGTCCTTCTTGGACGTCCTACATTGTTGCTCTTTGTTCATTGTGTCACGTTCTTCTTTTCCCTTGGATTTAGTAGCAGGCGTTTCTCTACCATAAGGGTAGGGAAACGCGATGTTAAAGCGAGCCGTAACTGAGCTGCGCCAAACCGCACCTTCACTACTCCACCAAGCCGCACCGAACCGAACAGTGAAAACGAGGCATGATGTTTCAGTCTCACCTTTAAAGTACTTGACGGTTTTGACGCGCAGCTCCAGTGTGGCGTCCTCGTCGCAGACAAAGATGGTGCGTGGATGCTGCTGGAAGGCTGAGACCGTCCACATGTGGTTCACACCGTCCTCGATGGCTTTGTACAGCGCAAAAGCTTTGTGAGCACCCGTGATTACAATCATCACCTGAGCAACAAGGAAGTACAGATGTGACTTCTAAAGCACCACTTGGCACCTTAAAATTCATAAAATTCCTTAAAATTCCTTGACAACGACATTATATATTTCTGGGATTTATAAGTACCATCTTATGAAATTTCCTAGTCATGAAATCACATCGTAGCCTACAACTGATATGTTCTCCGAAATAAATACTGAGCTTAGCTAGCCCGTACCTCCCAGTTTGTTCACAAGAATCGTACCATCTACACTCCCAAACCGCCCGGCCCAGCCACGCTACTTCACGTCAGACAGTGGCACAGCCAGTAATCTTACAAATCTTACAAATTGCAACTTTAAATACCGTAATAACCAAGTCCAAATATGGCACCTGAAAATTCAAGCTCCATATTTGGATAGCATTTTGATTCGGTATTTGGGTAAATTTAGATGGTGGAAGAATAAGAGATTCACCTCTCGGGAATCCATGACAGTCCCAACCCCGACTGTTAGTGCCATGGTGGGCACCTTGGAGAGATCATTCCCGAAGAAGCGAGCGTTGGCCACTATGGTGTCCTTGGCCAGGGTTTTCACTCTGGTCCTCGATACAAGGCTTGAACCCGGCTCATTGAAGGCTATGTGGCCGTCGGGGCCAATGCCTGGACAAAATGACAGACACTCAAATAAAAAAAAAAGAAGGGAGGCCTATTCATAGAATACACTGAAAAAGGGAAATCGGATTCTTACCATAAAATAAACCTAAGGCCTCTATTAGCAAAATAACACAGCTAAAAGGAGCATTAGCATTATCTATTCATAGCAGACATTATTGCAAAGCCAATAACTTCTAAGATAATGAAATGCTATATCCATGATTGCATGGATTGCCTACATAATACATGCATGATTGGTAAAAAGATTTGATCAGACCAAGAAAACACAGTTCAACACAACATAGTGTGGCTAAATGGAACGACTGACAGTTTGGTGGGTAGCACCAAATTAAACCTGCCTAAACTGAACCATCTCTAACCAAATACCTCACCTAACCATTCTCTTACCCAACACCAACACCCAACATCTCTAGCATAATAACTCAATAACTCTAACCCTTTCACTTAACCTTCCTTAACACCTCAAACTTAACCATCTCTAACGCAATACCTAAACGTCACCATTTTCTGCCCTGATCTCTAACCTAATACTTTAATTTAACCATCTCTGCTGTGTACATGCAAACACTCCCCCAACAAATAAAGAGCTCTACCAACCTCCTACAAATAAATCTATTCCTCCGGCGTCTGCGATGTCTTTCTCAAAGACGGCGCATTCTGCTTCAAGGTCCTGTGCATTTCCATCCAAGATGTGAGCATTTGCCGGGTCAATGTCAACATGCTTGAAGAAGTTATTCCACATGTATGAGTGGTAGCTCTCTGGGTGGGCGCGGGGCAGGCCTACAGAGGGGGGCATGTTAACCCTCTACACACTAGGTGGCAGTACATATGCATTTATTTTACTGCACTTTGATTGAAACGTGACGAACATCTGGACACAAGTTTAATTTAAATTAAATAGCAAATGTTAATGTGTAGGCAGTGTTATATTTATGCTACACATGGATGACACAGAAGATGGCAATTACTCACCCACATATTCATCCATGTTGAAGGTTTTCACATATTTAAAAGAAAGATCCCCACTCTTGTGATATTCAATTAACTTTTTATAACAAGCATATGGAGTGCTTCCTAAAATAAAATGTCATAATTAAAAAGAACACATGACATTATTGACACATTTATATTTGTTCCATCAAATGATGTGTAGGCTTGTTATAGATGTCTGTCTGTCTGTCTGACTGACTGACTGACTGACTGACTGAGTGTGTGTCCCTCACCTGTGGGCAGGCCCAGGGTGAAGTACCTTTGGGCCGTGGGTCTGAACGCGATGATTCTGTTACGGATGTACTTGGCGGCCCACTCACTGGCCAGGTCGTAGTCTTCCAGGATCACCAGCCTCATGGTGGTCAACAGCAGATTAGACCTCAGATTAATGACGGGTCACAGCCCGGCACAATGCGAAACTCGAGATTAAATTGACACGCTAGCAACGGACATAAAGTGATACCTCTGTATTATATATTCACAGTTAATCAGCAGAAACCCCAGTGTCTGTTAATGTGTACCAGATCAACTAAATCTGGCTCACGTGATCGCTTCACACAATTCACGTGATAATAGAACGGTGTGGTCACGTGATTACAGACCGCTGTGGTCACGTGATATAGAACGATGTGGCCACGTGATTATAGAACGGTGTGGTCACGTGTATGGAAGAAATGGCGCGTTCACATTGCTGGACATTATGGGGAAAACATTTTGGCGACGTCGTAAAGTGCGCGTGAACGACACTCATGACGCTGTTATGATTCTGCTGATCTGCTGCCGTTCTAGCCTGACAAGCCAGACTATATCATTAAAATGTATAGTCTGGCAACGACCGGTAGACCTCGGCTCAATCCAGGGGGCGGGATGAAGGCTGTCTTTCAAACTGCCTCTGCACGCAATAGGTTAACGCTACGACCAATCAGAGCAAAGAGCAGGATGACGTAGTCAGACATTTTTTTCGCTACCAGCGGAGCAAGCTGGTAGATTAAACTTTTCCCATATCCCGTCGGCAAAACACCAAATACATCCTTCTTCGAAATGAATGACTTCAGCGCCGTTTCTTGCTCAACTTTTAAAGAAAATGACAAGTTTAATTCTTTCAAAGTTGATGCCAACGCCGATTCAAACGATTCCTTTGCCAAAGAAGCCATCTTGTCATGTTTTTCACCGTCGCAAGTATGTCGTCATCGCATTAAACCCGCCCAACGACTCAATAAACAGATGGAGCGCTGTGATTGGTGAACACAATCGGTGTTCGAGACTCAACAAGTTCCTATGGCTCGTTTCTAGACCCACCTACGGAGCAAATATTTCTGGTGCCGCTAGGGGGCATCTAGATTTCTAGGCTACTGCCGTTCAGCAACTCGGGCCAAATTTTGAGGGCTGTTCATGTGGACTTGGGAAACAGCTGGTTAGGAATCTTAAAGTTCTTCACAGCAGGGGTTTTTTATCCGATAAAAAACAGTCAGAACTAAACAGAACTTAGTATCAGTTTCAAGTTTGCATGCCTTTATTTCGTTGGTGCCTATCACCTTTTCACGTACAAGGACACTACCCGCAAACACGTAACTGATCAACACTCACACACGCATTCACACACCTGTCTAATATGACGCACGGTGCCGCTGTTGCGTCGAGATGTGTTTCCCCTAGTCCCGCCCCCGTCCGAAATGACCCGAAGGGCGAAGGAAGCGCGCCTTCACAAAAAGCTCGCCGCACGCTTTCACAAAAAGCTCGCCCACGAGCTGCTGTGCTCGTACCACAGAGGCAGAGAGTTAAGGTTCAAAACTGCCTTTTTTTTTTGCGAGTTTTATCTGAAGATGTTGTATTGTAGAAGTGAAATCCAAATCCAAAGTTATATTTTTAAAATGCACATACGTTTGTCTTTATTAACACAACAAACGACTGTTATTTCTATCAATAAGAAAATGTTATTTTTGTGAGAGACTTTTCATTTTGAATGTTATGGACTTTTGGAAGGAAGTGTGCTCATTCATTTATGCGCTAAATTTAAATAGCAATTTTATCATATCTGTCTTAATTACCAGCTCCATATAACAGGTAAAGCACATCCTGACAGCTTGGAATATTGTATGGCTTCTTGTGCTTTGTCAAAATGTGCGCCACTTTGAATGATGCCTCCGTGGCCGCGTTGGCTTTCTCCGTCGGTCCGATGAATAAACATTGCTGATTTTTAAGGGTTGCTTTAAAATAGTTTACTTTCTCAGTCTGTTGGGTGCTGCCTGCTGGAAGATCCCGTGCAAAGTCACCCTGGACTTGAGTATGGGGGCGCTCGCATCCCACTCCACATTAGGGTGGCCATTTCCTTCACATCAAAAAGGAGGACACTTTGCATACACGTGGGACACGCAAGCAGATATTTGTTTGGTATGAGCCGGTTTTAAATTTTAATATGTTTTTTCCACCAGATTACACAAAGGTGCATACACATAGGCCTACCGCATAGCTAATAATAAATATACAAGATACAGCTCATGACAACATGCCTTTCCAATTCAGATTAGATCGGTCTAATAAACATCACACAGAAACGGTTCTTAAAGCGGCGCTATGCAACTTTTTCATAGTCATGAAATCGCTTAGAAATCAAGTGTTTGTTTGACTCACCAATTTTATCGAAAATGGTGTTATTTCCTCCCGCCCCGAGGGTCTCTAGCCCCTTTTACAGCCTTTGAAAGAGGGGATATTTCGGGGGAGGCGATCGCTCCCTGTTTACATCTGGAACGTTCACGCGAGACTCCCAGATGTAAACAGGGAGCGATCGCCTCCCCCGAAAGTTGCGCCACTTTAATTTTTTTATCTGGATTGATCAAGGGTAGAAAATAAATCTGAGAATCCATCTGAGTCCATCTGTGACTGTGAGTCCTCAAAGTGGCTTCACAGAGGCAGGTCAGAAGCTGAACAGAGGATGGTTAAGGCAGGCCACAGAAGGCCTCAGCATGGTGGACCGATGGCAATGAAACACAACAGAAAGCACAACTTGATGAAAACAAGTTGAGACAAATAGCCTTTCCTTATCCTTATTGCTAATTAACATGAACAGGATAGAGTTGTACAACATTCTCACCTGGAGTTCAGGCAGCTGGTCACAAGCTGGGCAGAGGCTGGTAGAGAATCTGATGGTAGAAGGAAGGTCTGGGCTCTTGGGACTGGCACACAGTGTCCCAGGGTGACAGGTTGAGAGTGTGTGGGTGTGTCTGCCTGCGTACCTGCAGCACTGATTACCTGATGCTTTGCATGTGTGTAATTGAGCAGCGCTGGGGGGAGGGCTGTAGGTGCTTCACTCTCTTTCATTTAGGAGCAGCGAGCGGTGAGGAGGCCAAGGGTGGAGCAGCTCAGCTGACACGGACGAGGGACACGGGCAGGAACGCCAGGAAGGATCGAGTGAAACCGACGCTCGTCGCGGCTGGAGACGAGTGAGTCTACCTGAGAGCACCTAACACGGCTGTGGAGCGACAGGGATCGGCGCTGCGCGGAGAGAGGACGCCATCGGCACGCCAGGCCGACCCAGAGGACGCACAGTGCGAGAGAGGGAAGCCGTGGGAGACAGTGGAAGGGTGGGGACGCGTTCCACCCTTCCTCCAGCTAAGTACCCTTTCTACCCCTCTCTTAGCCAAGGAATCCCATAGCAGCAATCACGTGAACAGGCTCAATAGTTTGGATGGGGATTATTTTGAGTTGCAGTGAAATTTATTTCTTTATCCTTTGATTTCTTAATCCTTTGATTGCTTTATTTGTTGTGACCCGCCCTGTGTTGGCTTTTGTTTATTTGGTTGAAATATTAATTATTCCCTCCCCATCAAAACTGTTTGATGCCCTGTAAGCCGAGTCAGCTGAAGACTGATGGACTAAACTTCCTGACGGTTACCTTGTGTTCTCCTTTCTCTTAAAGTGACTGACTGCCAGTGGTATGATACTGTTAAGAGTTCATAAAAAGAGTCCCGTGTGTTTTACTCCTGGGTGAGGGACGTGTTGAGCTCTTGGGCAGCAGGCCTCAATACCACTGGCAGTCAGTCACTTTCCTAGAGTTGCTTGTTCAGAAGGAATTTCTTGTATATCTCTGTGCACTGGTCTGTGAAATTGATGCAAATCTGCAGCTCTGCCTTGACACTGTCCACTTCCAGTCGATTTCTCTCATTTCTCCAGGCTGTGGTCATCATTGAAAATACACGCTCTGTATGTGCATTGCTACATGGGATGGAGAAGATGTAGGCACCGACCTTCCTCAGATTCTTAAGTGGGACATCTGCTGTGGAAAATAGTTTCAGATACCGCTCCTCACTGTGGCAACCTTCCATTTCTGAAGAACTAAGCGCAGCTTCCACCATGCCATATTCCTCATAGAGTTTATCTAGATCAATGTCTTTCAGATTGCAGGCCTGGACAGCATCAGAGTATTCTTCAAAATACACTGTACTGGTCAGGCTAAGCTTTGACACTTTACTATGAAAGCTGTTCTCAGAGAAGTCATATCTTTCACTCACATATTTCTTGGCTCTTTCATAGAATGCAAGGAAATCAGCCTTACACTTCCCAGCCTGATGAGGAGTCAGCTGCTTCAGTTTGTTGTTCACAGCAAAGCCAAAGAAGTTATCCTTAAGCCTTCTCTCCAGTTTTCCTTTCAGTTCAGTCATTACCAAAAACACAGAGGTGATGCTGAATGACTTGGCCTCAAGTGATTCAATGCAGTCTGAAAACACTTTAAGAATGTGGCTGAGAAAAAGAAAATAAACCTCGGCAACTTCAGTCCCTTCCTCTCTGAAGTATTTCCACAAAACGCTGGGGCATTCCTCTTCACCCAGACTCTGGAAGTAGCTGGTCAGGGCTGTCCAGTACTTCAGGATTCTGTCCAGAGATGGCAGCAGACTCAACCATCTTGTGACAACGTGCCGCAGCAGATTGCATTCCTCAACTTCAACGAACTCGCAGAACTCCTTCAGCTGTGCCGTTCTGCTAGCAGAGATGCTAAAATGGCTGTATACTTTCAGCACTACATTCTCAACGTCAACATCCAAGCTGCCTGCAGCATATCTTGTGGCATTGTGTAGGATTTGAGCTAAACAGTTTGCAGCAACACATCCTTTTGAGCCAGCTTCAGTTTCTGATAAATGCTGTTGTGTTTTCTGTAGTTAACACTGGCATTGTCTGCTGCATATGCCAACATCTTTCCCAAATCTAGGCCTGGAATTTTAAGTTTATCCAGCAGCTGATTTGTTACAGCTTCAGATGATTCATCGCTGTCACTGTAAAAATCCAACAGCACATGCTGTATGCCCTCTTCAAAGTGGAAATATCGCAGTACAATGGGGAAACACTCGGTCGTACCTTTGTTTGATGCATCCGTTGCCACTGAGTAGTGCAGATAATTTTCTTTAATGTAGTCCACATGTGTCTGGACAGAGTAAGGCGCCAAGACATTTTCACCCAAAGCTTTAGCTTTTGTTTTACCACAGGTCACTCCTTTTGCTATTGCGGAGTCATTGTAGATCTCTCGGTCGACTTTTGTTCCACAGTCTACACTCCTGTATGACTGGTGGTGCTTAACAGCATGATAAACTTTAGTAAGTTCTGCAGCAGCGATTTTGTCATCCTGAGGTGATGAACGTTCCTGAAAAAATTAACTAAGAGAAGAGGCACCTGCACTCCGATTTTTAGCTCGATGCTTGTCAGTGCTAGCATGTCTGTCGATAGCTGCTTTTCCTTTGCTGCTGACGTCTCCGTCGCTTCGACACAATGTACACAAAAAATGAAACTCATCCTTCCTACTTTTTGTCACAAATCCATGTTCTTTTGTCCATTCCGGGTTAAAGGAGGTCTTTCGCTTCGGCATTTTCACAATTTCAGTCCCACAAACGACGACGACGTAGCAAACGACGTAGCAAACGTTAGGTTTTTTGCCGCTGAAAGCTTGATTGACACGCCCTCACACCAGGTTGGTAACTGCTAACTGCAAGGGCGTGTCAATCAAGCTCTGCGCATCAGCACATGGATCATTTGAATATTAAAATTAGCCATGTGTTTATAGGTCAAGACACGAAAATGTAACCAATGAAATGACAATTTCAAGGTGTGTGTCAAAGCTTTTTGACAAACACCTTTAGCCAATAAGTATTAAACTAACAAGGTAATGTGTCAAAAGGCGGACCTTTATTATTATTTTCTCAAAAGGAGGACAAATGAGTGTCCGGCTTAAGGCTGCGTCTGTAGCCGGACAGGGCATTTAAAAGTCGGACTGTCCGGCCTAAAGCCGGACGAATGGCCACCCTACTCCACATGGACATTGTATGTTTTCAGCTTTTTCCTGACTTGGCCACCTTGATTTTCCATCTTTGTTTGTCTAAAGTCAACGTCCCTCAAACACACTTTGGCTACATTTGCTTTTTATTCGCAGTTGATAGGCCTGTTATTTTTTGAATTGGACGGGGGGGGGGACACCAATGTGACATATTGTCAACCTAAGTGAGGTGCATTTGATCCAGATTTCCAATGGCCGTGTGCCATTGATGTGGCAGTATGCCACATCAATGCTTTGAAACCTTTAAAGCTTACTTGGGTTGGTGTAACATTTAGTGTTCTCCGTTGCCTGGGTACTCACATTTCCTTTTTATTTTCTTTGTGCTAATGTCGAGAATCTGCCTCACGCCGTGTTTATCTTCATACTGCTAAGGGGGAAGGAAACCACTAAGAGTATCTCCATAGCAACAGCATTGCTACCTCCTTCTCCACAAGCCATTAATCTGGATAACGTGGTCCTGTTTATTCTTATGCTCGTATATTATTTAGGAAATAGACCAATGAAATAGAACAACAATTCTATCATATTTGTGTGTTTTCTCATTCCTAAAGCAGGTCTCATTAGTAAAGCATAACAAGGACACGGTTTAGACCTCTATAGGCACTGCTTTATTGTGTCACAGTGTATGGAGTTGGCATAATAAGAACATTGACAGAAGATTATTTGAGACGTATACAAAATCAATATGGCTTGAGCGAAATATATATATTAAATGGATTATTTGGAGAGTTATGTTTGGGTCATTAATAGCAATCATGTATGGCACAGACAACATTGCTATGTTTCTTTAATATGCATTGCAACATGGAGCTACTTTGTGCCTGTTTGTATGTGTATATATATCCACACGTATTTTTCCTTATTTTCCATTATGGTCCTTCAAACATTTGTGCTCAAGGTCATTGCATGAACACAGTTCATTTTTGTAGCAGAAGATACCATGGTGACACATGGATCTAGGAGGGCAACAGTACACTGAATATAGACAGGCAGCATTGAACAGTGAACGACTATTATCTTAATGACCTTATACTTTCCCAATGCAGTACAGCCATGTGAGAACTGGAACCAAGTCTGTGCTCACTGAAAGATGTACCCAGATGTAAGCAACTACACAGCCTTGTGCCTCACTCCAGGCTGTTAAAGTTGTACTCAGATGTATGCGACTATACAGCAGTATGCCTCAGCCCAGACTGTTCACATTTACTTTTGGAGCTTTGGGAAGTACCCGAGGATAGAGCAGACGACAGAAACAAAGTAACTGGGTCCTAAGCTTGCATCCAAAACTCCTTTCAAATCAATTATCCGTGATTTATATAGCTGTGGTCAATTGGACCCCAGACATAAACAATGTCTGTACATTCTAAAATAACACAGAGGTTAAAATATCTCCCATGTCATAAGTGTAGTGTTTAAGACAATCCAAGTTAAGGACAGTAGACTACACAAAGCACTACCCAATATCTATATAATTCCCTTGTTTAGGATTTGACTTTTTACAGCAAAAAACATACTACATCTTTCAACAACAACATTTAACATGTTAAAAGGGCAACACGGCACAATAATTCAGCACCAATCATCACCACATCTTTGCAGCCCAAAACAATCCATCTTTGTTTGATCTATTTAGGCTGACATTCACCTTTGTCTCCCACTCACCTCTAACGCAGGTTACTAAATTCAGTGGTTGGATATTGCACAGTCACTGCCAGTCTTCATTCAGAATAATGCAAAGGACCACACGAAAAGCTACAAAAATACTTTGGACATAAAAGACAACACGTGTAGCCCACTCCCCAGCTCGGACACCCCTATACGGTTGCTTCCCTTAGGAAACACCTTTTTGTTATTGAATAACTGGAACCACCACTGCAAACTCCCTAGGCTGCATATCTACAGCGATCTGTAGCTTTTAGTGTAGAGCTTCATTAAAGCATCATTAAATAAGCATGTTGGCACCCCCACTAAATACATGTGCAGGGTAAGTATGTAGCAAAATAATTGGGAAATGGCTACAGTTGGACTAACTTATGAAATGCAAGAATGAACTCATTGGCGGACCACATCACAAAAGGATAAAACATGCATCTTCCACGCAAATCATGTTTTCTTCCTTAACACACAAAAAAAGTTTTAAGGATATATTAGACTGCTAAGATACTATAATGCAGCACACATATTCATTTTTAATTGCTAATTCCTTGAAACGTTATATATTAAATGGAATAAGAAAATAGAAGGAGCAATATGCAGTGATAAGATGCTATGAAAAGGTAGGTTTAAAACAGGCTGTAGCAGACTGCTACAGTAAGGCAGCATTGTTAGCTCTCATATTGTGTACAGGGCTTCCCCATGTCAACTTACAGTTACAATATATATAATCATGAATGTTACACATTTCACTGGCTGTTAAACTTTTTATTATTTCTCGGGGGAGGAGGGTATGGATTCTTAACATAACTTTGATTAGGATTCATAGCTCTTCTATATGCTTTATGCACATTTAGCATTGACACAGTCAGATCTGATCCCAAATATTGACATAAACATGGTTCAGTATCTTTGGCATCTGAAAAAGTAGGCGGATAGGCCTGCAGTCGTGTTCTGGAGGTCTAAAGGTCTTATCATGCTGGTCACATTTCTACAGCTACGTGTTCATATTTTTTTATTTTGCACACAGAAAAAACGTCTTGAGTTTCACATGGACATTTGCTAACAGTGTGTATGTACACCTACTTGTAAGTCGAACTGCTATTACCTCATGCAATATACAGTCTGTATATCTGTATAATCTATACTATATTTAACTATACCTACTCTAAAGTTTGAAAGAAATATGATTTCAGATGAACGTGAAGCAAAAAGTGCATTTCTTTCATGCTGCTGTATTTAATGGCCATTTGTTTTGTGTTTCGTTATTGCTGCTGGATGGTATCGATACATTCTAAGAGGTGCAGTGCAACCAACTCTCCCTCTGCTCCATCCGCCTCCAACGACCAGGAGGAGCTACGGTGGCCTGTGAGGTACCAGTAGGTATTCAAAATGATTTCATTGTCTAAAACAGCATAGACGATCCAAGTGTCAAGGGATGAGGTCCTTGAAAGATTTATAATTTGTACTGAGTTATTTAGTCTGTAAAACTATAGGTCATAGCGACAAGTAACCATTATGATTAAAATAAATGCAAAGGTCCCTCGAGGGATGTTTGTCCCCTCTGGGATACTGTACCCACACGGCGGCTCTGTGCAATAGGACCCCCGCCCCCATGCAGATATTAAGGGCTCATTATAAGATAAAAAAAATAATGATTCTAATTTCAAGGGATTATAATTAAAACCACCTTCTGATTATTATATCCCATTAAAAAAAATACACACTGCACCATTAAGACAGCTGCAATTCTGCAAAGATATTGTCTGATGAAATTGTACACAAAGTGGGTTTTTGTCCAAATATATACACCATTATGATGCAGATTCTGCATCTATCTTGATTAGACATTTCAAGGATTCAAGATTTTGATTAAAAGACATTTAAGAATTTTGACTGGGATGCTGAAGACAATAATGATAGATTTTTAAGTTTACAAGTAAATTGTCTAAGATTTTAATGTAGTAATCAATACATTTTAGACAATTTATTGGTATGCAAAAGACAATAATGGGATGGGATTACCCATATAACAATGAAATCATAGATATTTATTTTCTAACGTTTTTTGACAACCGTCATACCACAATGATACTTCATTTCATTTCTCTCTTCCTGTTCTTAAATCTTATGAAGAAGCACGTCGGCAGAGAGTAAAGAAATATGACTTTATATAAGGGTGTCCATGGCAATTATCCTATTTGTTGCGTTATTTTCTTTTACAGATACAGATATCCTACCCAGTACACCAGGTTGAAAAGACCGAAGGCTGTGGGGAAAAATACTCTTGAATACGAGTCGATCTTGGAAACCCGCACATGCATTCTGTTTTCCCGCCAGGCCCCGGAACGGCAGTCGTCAAAGCAGCAGAAAAAGCTGGTGCAATCTTTACCGTCCAGACACTCGTACATGTAGTCATCCTCCTCGTGGTACGGCAGGATGTGGTTCATGTGCAGAAGGGACGTCCCTGGCCGGATGTTCAGCAGGCTGGTGGACTTGTGGTGCTGAGTGGGACAGACAGACGGATGCTTAGTGATGACAATGCTTACGGGAATTGGGGCCAGCGTCATGGACAATGATGCACAATCGATCATACTGTGCTACCTAGTGGTTCTGTAACGTTATAATACAGTATCAACATATGCTCCCCATATTCTTACAGTGTACCTGGAGTGAGTCTTGGTTTAAAATAACACGGTTCTGTCGTGGGAGCATCGTCTAATATAGGACATTGGTCTGCTGATTGAAACCAAACACATAAGGTAGCATGTGTTGATAGGGTCAAAATGCTACCTTATGGGTTTGGTAGCATGTATATGGTACAGTATGTGTACTATATATTTGTGTCAATAATGACAGAATATAATGCTGATGTCATTTTGAATGCGGTCTTTTCCTTGACCGTGCCGGGGCTGGGCATGCACAGGGTTATATTCATCGTTGTTTGTCTGTAAGGCGATGACAGCACAGGTGTTAGTTGCTACTTGTTCAATAGGTAGATGGTTTTACATCCAATGCCATCTCTGTTCACAGTATTTTTCACCATCAGAACTTTGGGAGAGTTAAAATCAGTAGGTAATCATGTGTTCACACGTGCACATCTCGCGCAAAATTAATGAAAACTTTTAATTTTATGGTTATTGTTATTACATAGTTCTGTGACTGACTTATGGTTCTACATGGTATAATTGATTACACTTTGGCTTGATACCTGTTACACTTCTTCATAACTGTTAATGAAGTTAATCAAATTTAAAGATAGATTATAGAAATGTTTTAGTTTTAAATTATCCCTCAAATGCCTTCTGTTAGGATTTTTCTGCAGCAGCGGAGAGAATGTGAAGTTCAGGTTTTGGCAAGCCTGACTTTGGGATGGTCGGCTGGTTTGGAGATTTTTATTGATTTACCACATTAACCATGAATATTCTCTGAATTTATTAATCCGTAACCACACGGACAATTCAAATTGCTATTCGTCAAAAAAGATGACTTGTTTGATTTAAATGAAAATGCATTTGGTCTCTTCACTGAAAAAGGTGTGTTTAGTTCTTCCTTAAATGTTCAAGTAACCAAAGCTCAATGTCTTCTTTGCTGCTTTGTTCCTGATTATTCCAACATCCCAGCAGTACATGTGTGTTGTGGACCTCGGTATTCCCATCCAACAGTACCTGTGCATTGTGGACCTCGGTATTCCCATCCAACAGTACCTGTGTGTTGTGGACCTTGGTATTCCCATCCAACAGTACCTGTGTGTTGTGGACCTCGGTATTCCCATCCAGCAGTACCTGTGCGTTGTGTGTGTTGTGTGTGTGTTGTGGACATTGGTCTTCAGTACCTGTGTGTTGTGTTTGTTGTGGACCTTGGTCTTCAGTACCTGTGTGTTGTGTTTGTTGTGGACCTTGGTCTTCAGTACCTGTGTGTTGTGTTTGTTGCGGACCTTGGTCTTCAGTACCTGTGTGTTGTGGACCTTGGTCTTCAGTACCTGTGTGTTGTGTGTGTGTTGTGGACCCTGGTCTTCAGTACCTGTGTGTTGTGGACCCTGGTCTTCAGTACGTGTGTGTTGTGGACCCTGGTCTTCAGTACTTGTGCGTTGTGCACCTTGGTCTTCAGTACCTGTGTGTTGTGGACCTTGGTCTTCAGTACCTGTGCGTTGTGCACCTTGGTCTTCAGTACCTGTGTGTTGTGGACCTTGGTCTTCTTGGTGCGGTTGCTGGTGAAGTAGTGCAGCGTGCCGTACTCCATGAGGGCCGCAAAGGTGAAGATGAAGCAGACGGAGACGAACAGGTCCATGGCCGTGACATACGACACCTTGGGCAGGGACTTCCTGGAGATAGTGCTGAGGGTCGTCATGGTGAGCACCGTGGTGATACCTATCAATCAATGAAATGACTATTATTCATATGTTCATTATTCCAATTTGTATTTTGTACAAAAGTATATATTATTTATAACTTTTTTATTGAATAATTTGTATGAAATAAATGATTAATAATAAACATGATGATTATTATTATATTATATATTATCATCAGCTCCTTTGAGTTCAGTTATATGTGTGAAATAAAAAGTGTCAAACCCAGAGATGTGCGGGCTGGTACTGCATCTTTGTTAATCCAGAAGGACACCCAAGACAAGACAACAATCATACTGCATGGTATGTACGTCTGGATAGTGAAGTACCCCATCCTCCGACTCAGGTCGAAGAAGATGGTCATGATGACGTATTCCCCTAAAAACATTGAAACAACCAATAGCGTTGGTCCAATCACACTCTGATGTCCACGCACCAACCGACGATCAATATCGTTGCTCCCATCACAGTCTGATGTCCACGCACCAACCCATGTATGGTCTCACCTGACTGAGTGTGTGCCACCTCAGTCGTGTTCCTCAGCCCTACGAAGGCAAACTGGTAGAGTCTCCAGTAACGCTGGTCCGCCACCTCCACCGAGCTCCTCTGCCAGCGGTACATGATCTCGTTCTTTGGGTAGCCATCTGGAAATGTCAGCAGAAACACAAAGAAAGGCACACCAGGGACCAGGTTTCATACTCAAGCAATCTGTATTCCAGCCAAAGGACAGCAATACAACTGCAATACACTGGTAGATGTCAATGGCACCAAAAGGAAAATAAAAGACATTTCAAGACGGAGGAGATCTCCATCCACAATGCCATGGGATGGACTTGTATTTTCCACATGGCCCGGCGCATGTGGAAAATGACAGCACATGGCAAGACATGGAAAGCCACAGCGCAGTGTAGACAAATGATAAGTTACAGACGGCACAGATGAGTCAGAACAGGTGACAGGGTTCTGCGGACAGGCCCAAGGTCTTTACCAGTGACAGGTCATGACAGGGCGTCTTCAAAACCTCTGCGATGGTAATGAGTCAGGGGGTGTGTTGTTGGGCTGTAGCCGTCAACACTTGTCCACACACTGTGGCCCCTTGTAAGCTACTTGAAGCTGAGGTTGAGATGATGGATTAAAACAGGGCAGGGGAGGGGGGAAGCATGTCAGACACCTACAGCTCGAAAACTCCAGTGGGCAGGAGTGCTCATCCATTGGAAAGTTATGCAGCTTAAGGTAGCACTCCGCATTAATAGTCAACCTGACAAAAACAGAAATGGTGACAAGAAGAAAGCAGGTCTCAGAATCATTCCTTAGTCATTAGAGCTTAAAGGATATTCTGGGATGGACATCAGCACTGTTCCAATCCACCTCTTACCCCATCGCCCTGCAGAGGCACCTCATACCATATATTGGGGTTCAACCCTTTACCTCTTTATAACTAATTCTCTATATATCTAAATGTATCTCTTTGACATAATTGCAAAGCCTAAAAATGTATTGGTCTACCTATCCTTAAACATCTCTATACCTCAGTATTTGTAACATTATATACACACAGTACATGGACGGATATGCTACCTTCTAACTCATATTTGTTTCCCCTTTGTATTGTCCTTAACTACCGGTAGTTCATGAAGGAAAACATAGCAGAAGAAACATACACGCACACACACACACACACACACACACACACACACACACACACACACACACACACACACACACACACACACACACACACACACGAAAACAGAAAAAGTATGTATACAGCGGCAAAAACAATAACAGCAACATTGTTAACAGTGGTTAAAACTGAAGAGATGGCTCTGACCCAACACGTATAAGGTCTACTCCACCTCAGCGTGTACATCACTCTGCCATTGCTCCACAGCCGCAGCAGACGGTTCGGAGTGGTGATCCAGTGGGCGTCGGATTTCCTGGAGTTCCGGAAGAAGGTGTCAGGGATCCAGATCTTGCCCACCATGTTACTGTTGAGCATCAGCAGCTTCATGGAGCTGTTGAACTTGAGGCGGCTGTCGTACCACGTCTGGGCGAAGAAGATGTCGATGGTGTATTCCTGTGAAGCCCACGTCAGTAGGCGGCAGAGGGCACAGGGGGGGGCACATCAGTCCAGGAGGTAGCTATGTTAAAGTGTTTCCCTCGGGACGTATTATGGCAGCAGGGTTTGGCTCACCATGTTGATGGGGTCCACCGGTCCGATGCTGTTGACGTACACCGCCGTCTCGATGACTGTTGGTCGCACTGAAACACAGCAGTCGTGATGCTCTCTTTAATATCAGCATCATTTAATCAGCATTCGTCAATTTTTAAACACATAAAACACACACACACACACACACACACACACACACACACACACACACACACACACACACACACACACACACACACACACACACACACACACACACACACACACTCACACACACTATTATTAGATTATTCACCTTTATGTCTGAAATTTTGATAAAGGAATAATACATCCCGACATTCACTTTTAAGGTTTTAGGCTCATTTCAATGGTTGAGCTTAAATTACTTGAGCAGGGCCCACAGAGTCTGCTTCCAAAGACTAGGGCTGGGCTTATGATGGAGTGATCAATATTCCTCTCCAGGATCACTTCCTCCTGACTGAGGTGCAGTAATAGGTGCTATATATCATGGGAACTTGTCAGCCATTATCAGCAAACAGAAATAGAACAGTATTCTCATTTAACATGTGAGAGAGATCACTAAATAAGTGATCGTGCAGCCTTTTAATAATATAAACTGTGAACCTAATGAGGTGTACATGACCAGTGGAGATACTCTTATGTTGGAAAAGCTATTTGGCCTTGTGTTATCCCAGGGCTCTGGAGAACTAGTCTGAGCCCCAGCAGTCCGACCACACTATAAGGGGCCAAGCGGCCAAGTTTAATTGGCTCCTATTCCGTTACGGAGATTCTATCGAAGGGAGGCTTTCAGGAGTGGTTTTTAATGTGTGTATTTCTAAAGTGGCTAGTCTGCATGGCGTTGATTTGACTGTTCTTTGCAGTTTAATTGTGTATTTGTATTGTTTTAGTGTTCGCCAATCACGCTCTTCAAGATCCCAGCTTCCAGCCACATGATTGGTCGAGACATACGCAAAGCAAAATAAATAGAAACGCACGTCCACCTTGATCTGAGCTGAGGACAGAAAGAGGAAACAGATCTGGTATCTGTGGTTGTTGCAGGCCGGTCATTGGTCATTTGTCCCGAATAAAATATTGAACATTAACATTTGTTGCTGGTGGAGCCATAACTGTGGGGCAAGAAATCCAATCAATGATCACAAAATATTAATCAAACACGCCACGCATCAGTAATAAATCATTAAATTCTACTTTGAATTGGCAATATTTTCTCACAGACCGACCTTTACATTTGAAAAATGTTTGTATATTCTATTATTTTAATTATCAATTGAAAACAGAACCTACGGCCAATGCCAAGACGGAGAGCTGTGGCCGCTCTACTTCTGGTTCCATCAAATGAATCAGAGTTAGGGCCCTTTGTGAACCTTACCGCACAATAATTGTTAAAACCTCATTATCTAGCAGGGTTACTTTTCGTTTACTCTAGCAGCTACAGTAGGCCAAGAAACAACGGCAAATAAGAGCTGGTTTGCAATATATATTTGCCTACATCTAGTCACAAATTAATATATTAGGCAGGCATTTTAGTACTTTTAGTACTCATTGTCCAAATACTTTCCAGGGGCGTTACTAGGTTTCATGAACATCCGGGGCTTAGCCCAATGGGAAAATGAATATGTGAGTATAGTGCGCGCCAAAATTTTGTATGTATTTATTGTGCATGCAAATTTTTTCATAATGCTTAACCTGAATAAACAGAATAAGCAATTTATTATAGCTTAAAATAGTTACCAGACTGCTGTGCTGCTTAGTATTGTATTTCAAAGTAAAATAAATACAAGACAGACCTCAAGTGAATTAACCTATCCTATCCCCAGTCATCATATATATATATATATATATACACATGTATATATATAGTCTGGTTATGTTTTTAAACTGTTTATTCTCTTGCCAGAAGGACTACCTAGAACAGGGGTCGGCAGGCACTGGCCCGGGGCAGCCTAATCATTGGCACAATTAAAAATAAATATAAAAAACTTGTTTATTATTTTTATTTTAATATTATTTGTCCAAATTCACAGCACAATGCGGCAGCATAATCATAACTACTGATTTTTTTGCCCTTTATTCTGTTTTGGGCGTTTCCTCCCAGTGCAAATATGATTAAATTAGTTACAGAAAGCAGTGTTCTTAAATGGGATCAATTAATAGTTTTTAAACCTATGACGTGAGTAATAGAGAAGAAAATATTTAAAATATTGTTGCCAGTGGCCTGATTGCATCGCCTTCACATGGTTCTGCAGAGCTGTACGTGTTTTATAGATATTGATGTGGATGGTTCCAACGTTCTCATATATTACTCGTTTTTTTACATTTCTCAAAGTGCAAATATGTTTTTGAATGAGTTTCTGAAAATGGTGTTTTAAGATGGGACATATGTAATTACAATTTGTAAGCCCATGTTGCAAACATAACAACCAAAGAAACATTTAAATGTTGATGCATGACTGTGGACTATATGGAAATAGTACCATTCCAGGTCTTCTCGAAATGTTTTTGGTAGCTGAGTCATAATTAAGCTAAATTTTAATATATTGTTGCTTAAGGCTCACTCATTAACGAGAAAATGTCAAACTGGCACTGCATGTTGTAAAGGTTGCTGACCCCTGATCTAGAAGGACTATGCTACTTTATTTTGAGATGTCCCTGGGATCCCAAAGTTTCTTTCTAAATAACTAACTACCAGTAGTGACTAGAACCATTTCATCACTTCTAGACTGAATTGAATTAATGCATTCCATAGTTACCAGTAAATATACCAATAAATATAGATTTTTTCTTTTTTTACCAAAAAATTATATTCGGGGCAAATAAATAATAATATCTGGGTCTTTAGCCCAGAATAAAACAGACTAGTTACGCCACTGGTACTTACTATCGTAAATGGAAGCTTATCCATATTTTGAAGAAAGGTAAACATCCGAAGAGGGTTTGAAAGCACTGAATTTGTAACAGTTCGGACCGCTCTTTGATGAACGTGTGCCTATGGTCATTATGTGCAGTTTGTGGTGATTGTTTTTACTGTCAAAGAAATTGATATTTAACACAGACAATCCGAATGGCACAATTGCGATTGACAGCCCTGATTGAAGTACTGAGCTGTACCTGGCTACCTGCACAGCACCTGACGATGTCTGCCGCAAGGCTAGCCAGACCTATGCTAAAGCTAGTGAGCTATTCACATTTTTTGGGTAAATGGCTTTTGAGGGAAGACACGTTTTTTCAATTGGATTTCATGTATTTTTTTTACTGGTTTCTCCAAATTGCCTACCTTAGATCTAAAGCTATGATTAACAAGCAGGTAAAGGCAATAAGTTAATTTGACTATATAAAATGTTGTAATATGCTGTTTTATTGGATGGAAATCCCACACTGAAATCTCAGATGCTAACTTGTGTTGGTCTGTTCAGGGTTGACCATCCCGTCTTTTTCTGATTCTCCTGCAGGAGGCTGCGGTTCATCAGGACCAGGACTTCACACCACAAGAACAGTTTCTTCCCCTGCGCAGTCAGCCTTCTGAAGAAGCCATAACCCTCATACACTGGAGGGACACACTGGAGAACTGCGCAAAATCAGCTGATCGCAACGTGCCTTTTGTGAGATTTTCAAACGCTCCGTGGTCGAGCAGCTGCAGTTTGATTAAAAAAAAGCTGGAACAAAAAGCACTGCTGTTCTTAAAAAGTTGTGTATTGAAAATTGAATCTCCTTTGTGATACTGGGTAAGTTTCATGAGATCAGATGTTATGTGTGGGGCTATGTGTGGGATGCGTACCAAACTCCATCTCCTGGTCGGCCTACTCACCTGAGTAACTCACTAAAAAAGTTATGTTCACCCCGTATATCAGTATTATATTTAAATATTTTAAGCCTCTAACTAGAGATATACCGTACCGAACCAAAGTCTGCAAAATTTCAATGATACAATCATTTTACACTGTCAGGATAATTAACCAAGGACAAATTAAGCAGTTTGTCCTTTCACAGTCTCCCCTGTTCTGTCCTCACCTCCAATATCAGGTCGTAGTTTGTTGTCGTAGCCTAGGAGGAGTTTATTTAAGATCAAGGTGACGTCGCTCTCGTAGACCTTGGGCGAGAGCACCCAGGTCTTATTGATGGGGACATCCTCGTAGTCCTCCTCGTCTTGTTTGCTGGGTCCAAAAGCACTGCTATAGATAAAGAGGAGAGGAAGACAAATACACAAACGAATCAACATAATAAATCACATGTTGGGGGAAGCGTCAGCCTCATGGACACAAACTGGGAGCTTCAGCCACAACAGATATGATCCAGAGCAGAACACCTGAGAACACCTGAGAACACCTGAAAACACCTGAGAACACCTGAACACCTGAGAACAACTGAGAACACCTGAAAACACCTGAACACCTGAGAACAACTGAGAACACCTGAGAACACCTGAACACCTGAAAACACCTGAGAACACCTGAGAACAACTGAGAACACCTGAACACCTGAGAACACCTGAACACCCGAGAACACCTGAACACCTGAGAACAACTGAGAACACCTGAAAACACCTGAGAACACCTGAACACCTGAGAACACCTGAAAACACCTGAGAACATCTGAAAACACCTGAAAACACCTGAGAACACCTGAACACCTGAGAACACCTGAAAACACCTGAGAACACCTGAACACCTGAGAACACCTGAAAACACCTGAGAACGCCTGAACACCTGAGAAAAACTGAGAACACCTGAGAACACCTGAAAACACCTGAAAACGCCTGAGAACACCTGAGAACACCTGAACACCTGAGAACACCTGAGAACAACTGAAAACACCTGAACACCTGAGAACAACTGAGAACACCTGAAAACACCTGAGAACACCTGAACACCTGAGAACAACTGAGAACACCTGAGAACACCTGAATACCTGAGAACACCTGAAAACACCTGAGAACACCTGAACACCTGAGAACACCTGAGAACACCTGAAAACACCTGAGAACAACTGAGAACAACTGAGAACAACTGAGAACTGAAAACACCTGAGAACACCTGAACACCTGAGAACAACTGAGAACACCTGAACACCTGCAGTCACAAGCTAGCAGGCATACTGCTCTTATATACAGTCCTACTGCTGTTATATATACATAGTCATACTGCTGTTATATACAGTCCTACTGCTACCTACTCAGGAGTATAAACACACCGCTGCATTCAATGAAGTACATATTCCTCTTAAACTGACCCTTATTCTGTATGAAGATCTGATATATTGTCAAGAGCGTAAAATTTAACCTTGGATTATTGCCGATTTATGAGATGCAAATACCTTCTTTCTTATCAGGGAATGATCTACGAGTTTACAAACACATTTCCTATAAGAGAGACCAGTGAGTCAAATATGAGTCATATTCATGAGCAATGCCACCTTCAATAACCTCACATGTGTGAAAAGACTTGCATTGTCCGTCACATGGAAAAAAATGGGGTTGAATGCGTGTAATTATGTTGAATTTGTCAATACTGAAACATTTAGATTATTGCTGCAGTTTATTGGTTGGTAGATCTGTATCTGACTGAGACTGTTCACTGGGGTGTCATCAGAATGGCATCCAAGACGGATACAAGGGAAGATAAGAGGAAGAATCCCCAAAACAGCCACAATGCCTCTTAGCATTGCCTCTTGTACTGGACATGTGTAATGGCTGCTACACGATCTACAATGAAATACAGCTGACAATGGGAATGAACATTTAGAGTTCAGTTTCATCTAGTTTGTCATGTTCATCTATTTGATTGCGCTAATGTATCTCATGTGATGCCTCTCACTCTAACTTAAAGTCCTGGATGCAAGCAAGCAAGATCCTACAGAACAAAATATCCTACCTCTTTCTATTTTGGTTCTGGCTACGCTCAATGTATTCATTTGTGAGCAGATGTTCATTTGTACTGGGTGACATTGTCCACTGGATAGCAGGTCACACGCACGCGCACAGGCACACACTATTCAATTTAGCCTACTGACGAAACGTAAACTGTCTCTCAAACTGCTGCCACCAAATGTTGCCTTGAACAACAGTAGCCTATTTTGCAAACCTAATTATGTAATCTATGTAAATTGCTGACGAATGTAATTGCGTTGATGTAGCCGAGGCTATAGGAACGATACCCGAGGAAAACATCTGCAATAATTCTCCATTGTCATCCCCACTCGATGACTGTCCTGGCTCCAAGCAGCCCCACCAAAAGCTCCTCAGACATTCTGCAGCATCACACCGATCGGGGTGTACTCACCAGAGTCCTACAAGAGCCAACACCAGCCAGGGAGCCATTGCTCTGCCTTTAACAGATTGCTGCAGAGCCTTGGCTACAATCATCACGCCGAGTACCGGTTCCACAGCCCCACGCAACGACCACCACGTTACAAAACGACCCGTCTGACGCGCTCTCCGTTTAAATTCACCTAAACCTGTATCGGCATCGGTTTGCGTGTTGTTCAATTGAAACTAAATGCTGCGATTCGTTGCTATTGAACCATGCATGCATCTCAATATATTCCGTGCACGGGGTAGACCTTCCCATCCGCCTGAAGGTGTGTGTGGTGGGGGGGGGGGGGGGGGGGGGGGGGGTAGAGAGACACTCCTGCTCCTGCTGCACTCATCTTGCAGACCGCTGACTGCGCTCAGTTTCTGCAGTTTCTGCAGTGCTTAACACTGATGACTCGTTTGGGGGACTTGGAATAACATCAAAAACGTAGGTCGATTTGTCTTGTGCATGTGTGCATGTGTATTCTGGTGTAGCTGTGCTTTTTAGGGTGTCGTTATGATCTTTATTAGCTAGTCGGCCTATTAATAATTGTGTTATATTATAATATTAATTATGGCTTCTTATTGAGTTAAACAAGGTCATGTTCTAAAGTCGATTTAAATACATTAAATCAATACTGTAGGCCTATGTAAAAGCACTACAGGAGAGGTCATCAACAGAAGGTCTTCTACATATACACAAACTAAGCACTTGGGTGCTAGACAACTGTATCAGCAGTCTCTGTAACTCTCCACACTCTTCTTTATTTTGGATAAACAAATGTTGTCTTATGAAGAAGTCCATGCACCTGTTACGTCAGCAAACACACGTTCACCATTGTTCACCAGTGGAGTCCACTCAATAGGATGGTTGTGTTGAGACAGATCAGCGCAGACATGACAGTGGACGCAACACAAGCAGTCGATGTGAACCACGCCCACTCATATACATATGTCTGCACTGCAATATTCTACTTCCACCGGGTTTGAACAAGGGTATCATTGAGCAATGTTAAAATAAACCAATTTAAGCTTCTGTGATGACCAGAAGGCCGACATCATAGGGTGACCAACGTAAACCTGTCATGGCCACAGCCGTCGTGCTGTGTGTTCTTCCTCTGTGCCTGCCACCCTCACTAAATGTGGCTACCAGAGCATTGTGTTGTGTATCACAACTGTGTAGGCACATTTATAAATGTGAATGTTTGTGTGGGTGTGTCTTATGTGTTTTTTTTAGTGTACTTAGTTGTTATAGTTTTTATTTATTTATACGTACTTCCTCAACAAGGACTGCACTTAATTTCGTTGTACTTGTTACAATGACAATAAAGATATTCTATTCTATTCTATTGTTCACTTCTGGCCATCAGTTCATCAGCTCCCCTTAAGATGCACCTGGTTTCCCTGCTGTCGTCACCAGATCGTACTTCTAACAGTGGTGGTTTTTCGTACCTGGATCCAGTATTTACATGTTGTTTGTACTCTTGTTTAAATCTCGTGTCTCATCTTTATTTCCTTTTGTCCTCAGGTGTGTTTTGTGGATCATCACCTCCAGCCTGAAGCTCCCCGCTCAAGAACCTGTCCCCTGTCTCACTGCTCTCTGAACCTGTTGACTGACACTCCAACGGCCTGTCTCTGTGTTCTGCTCTTGGGTCCAGCTGCTACCGAACCCGAACAAAACCAACGAGAGCTTCTGTGATCCCCAGTAGGCCGATATCATGAAGGGACCAACATGGGTAAGAAATACTGACACAAGATATAAAACCACTGTTAACAGATGTTCTCCCTTCGTCCTGATTTCACAACATGACAAATCAACGTTTCCCCTTTCTTTCTTTCTTTCTTTCTTTCTTTCTTTCTTTCTTTCTTTCTTTCTTTCTTTCTTTCTTTCTTTCTTTCTTTCTTTCTTTCTCTCCATCTCTTTTGTTTGTTTGTTTGTTTGTTTGTTTTTTCTTTCTTCTCTCTCTCTCTCTCTCTCTCTCTCTCTCTCTCTCTCTCTCTTCTCTCTCTCTCTCTCTCTCTCTCTCTTCTCTCTCTCTCTCTCTCTCTCTCTCTCTCTTTCATTTGAGCTTTCTTTCTTTCTTTCTCTCTTTCTTTCTTCTTTCTTCCACCCAGCGAGCCACCTCAGATCATCCTGATTGGTTCATTCTGACCTCTCGGCATATTACTGCCAACCTGAACATCTGGATGGTCTCTGGAGGGTCAATCAGCAGTCGTATTCAAGAGCCTTTCCACGAGTTGAGTACGAGTCAGCAAACATAAAAGCCCAACACACGGTGAGAGGTTACACATAATCCTTTGCCTGGCTGTTGATCTGCTGCAGTATGTGGAGCTCTCAGCCACAAGCAGGTTACATCCTGACCTCACATATGGAGTGTTTGCAAGTAGGTAAATTAACATTCAGTGAACATGCAGTAACAACGGTCCCGCTGACATACACACACAGGATTTGCCTCGGCCAGTCAGCAGGAGTCGGTGGTCAAATAATCAACATTGTCAAGTCGGCCAAATGCCCGGTGAAGGAGGCCAGAGCTCTCTGTACAGTAGAGTGCTGATCGGTCCTATCAGATCAGCACACTCACACTTACACTCTAAAGACCTGTCTCACACTCTGAGGGCTAAAGACCTGTCTCACACTCTGAGGGCTAAAGGCCTGTCTTACACTCTGAGGGCTAAAGGCCTGTCTTACACTCTGAGGGCTAAAGGCCTGTCTTACACTCTGAGGGCTAAAGGCCTGTCTTACACTCTGAGGGCTAAAGGCCTGTCTTACACTCTGAGGGCCAAAGGCCTGTCTTACACTCTGAGGGCTAAAGACCTGTCTTACACTCTGAGGGCCAAAGGCCTGTCTTACACTCTGAGGGCTAAATACCTGTCTTACACTCTGAGGGCCAAAGACCTGTCTTACACTCTGAGGGCTAAAGGCCTGTCTTACTCTCTGAGGGCTAAAGGCCTGTCTTACACTCTGAGGGCTAAATGCCTGTCTTACACTCTGAGGGCTAAAGGCTTGTCTTACATTTTGAGGGCTAAAGGCCTGTCTTACACTCTGAGGGCTAAAGGCCTGTCTTACTCTCTGAGGGCTAAAGGCCTGTCTTACACTCTGAGGGCTAAAGGCCTGTCTTACACTCTGAGGGCTAAAGGCCTGTCTTACTCTCTGAGGGCTAAAGGCCTGTCTTACACTCTGAGGGCTAAAGGCCTGTCTTACGCTCTGCCGCAACACGTCTCCAACCCGACTGACTTCCGCAACCCAGCTGACCCGGAGGTCGGGTGCTGCGTTCAAAGTCACCCTGACAGTAGGAAAAGTCACGCGCGCAAAGCCGGCATTAATCCTGTAATGAAAAAACACCGCAAACTAAATTTCTTTAAAACTGTTAACCAATCCTTGGTGATCTGGTATCAGCAACGTAAACCCAAAGGTGTTTTTGGAGGACATATTAACATTCACAGCCTCACTCCTAAAGCTGATCAAGTCCGCCATCTTCTTGAAAACTCTAACCTAGACTTCTTATGCCTGTCAGAGACATGGTTACACAGCAACTCTCCATCAGCTGCTCTGCAGGTGCCAGGTTATAAAATCTTTTGACAAGATCGATCTAATGGTAGAGGGGGTGGGGTCATGATCTATATCGGAGATCATTTTAAATGTCAACAAATATGTTGGCCTTTTAATCATGACTTAGAATGTCTTGGACTGAAAGTAATGTTGTCTCCTGAAATCTCCTTCATGCTTATTGTAATATATCGTCCACCTTCTGCTAATAATGATTTTTTTCACTACATTTAAAAAATTGCTCCAAGCATGTGATTTAAAAAAAGAATTAATACTACTTGGGGATCTTAATTGTAACTGGCTTGACAAGACAAATAGAAAAGCCCTTAAACAGATAATGGATGGTCTAGATTTCAACTCATGCTAGATGCAACTCATAGAAGGACCAACTAGAATAACTACGTCCTGCCAGACACAGATAGATTTAATATTCAGCATCAAGCCTGAGAGAGTTGTTAAAACATTTAATTTCATCACTGGTCTATCTGATCATAATTTAATACTAATGTCCAGGAAACTTACAAATAAGCGTTTCCTTCGTCCTTGTAAACCTATGGAACAACCCAGAATCCCGAAGAGAGAATTTGTACATTTTGAAAGAGCAGTGCAACAGACTAATTGGGTGGATATTCTAAATAGGAACAGTGTGGAAGATGACTGTAGATTGTTTGCAACCAAGTTAGGCAACTTAGTCAATGAGTTCACTCGAAAAATCAGAAACAAGGGAAAAATTAGAACAATACACTTCCCTGGCTAAATAATGATATATTTAATTTGATGAAAGAAAGAGACCTCTCACTGAAAAGAGCTCTGAAAACAAAATCAACCACTGATAGGCACAGGTTCACTTCGCTACGCAACAAAGTTACAAAAGCCATAAGCATTGCCAAAGCCAACTTTTTTATAACAATTATTAATGAGGCAAAAGGTAATACCAAACTGATTTGGGAACAAATAAAAAATCTAATGGGAATTAACCACAAGGCTAAGAAACAATTAGAGTTGAAAATAAAAGATAAGATAACAAAAAATCCAGCACAAATTGCCTCAGCTTTTAATAATTATTTCATTAACTCTGTGGCTGAGATCGCGCAAACTTTTCCCTCAGTAACAGAAACTATCGTTAAAACTGATAACAGTAAGGCCTCCTTTTGTATTCAACCCATCTCTGAACTAAAAACTAAGGCGATAATTAACTCTCTTAAAACTTCAACGGCCAAGGATATATACAGGATGGATTCAGCAATGCTCAAATCTTTAAAAGACCATCTAGCCTGTCCTGTCTCACAAATGGTAAATTTATCAATATTGCAGGGAGTATTTCCAAACACCTGGAAGACTGCAATTGTCTCTCCCATCTTTAAATCAGGTGACCCTCAGAACATCAGCAATTATCGCCCAATTAGCATCCTACCTGTAGCATCCAAGGTTGCTGAAAAGTGGATATCTGAGCAGCTTGTCTCCTTCTTGGACAACAGTCAATTTAATCTTCATCCTATGCAGTTCGGTTTTAGGGCAAACTACTCCACTGAAACAGCCAACTGCCTTTTCATAGACAAGGTCTGATCTATGGTTGACAAAGGAGGCGTTGTTGGGGCAGTGTTTTTAGACCTGCGCAAAGCCTTAGACACAGTCACCCATAAGGTGCTCCTGGGCAAACTGTCTTCCTTCAATTTTTACCCATTAGCATTTAGGTGGTTTGAATTTTACCTGACTGGAAGATGTCAACATGTTGTTGTTAACAACCAACTCTCTCCAGCTCTTGAGTTGTACACTGGAGTACCACAAGGGTCAATCCTCGGTCCACTACTGTTTTCTTTATATATTAATGACCTGCCATCAGTCTGTCCTGATGTGGAAACCTTGTTATATGCGGACGACACTGTAATGTATGTGCATGCTAAAACGAAGCAGTTGGCAGCTACTAAACTTACGTCAGCGTTAGAGCAGATCTCGAAGTGGTTAAACTGCTCCTGCCTCCAACTTCATCTAAATAAAACAGTGGGAATGTTCTTTACTAAAAGGCAGTGCAACATTGTGCCAAACATAACTATATTGGGTCATAATATTGATATTGTGTCAGAGGTAAAATATCTGGGAATCACTATTGATTCCAATTTAACATTCAAAACACATAAAAAAGTGAGTCAAAGAATTAGATTTAGTTTAGCAAATTTTAAATATATCTGAAATACCATGACCTTTAATGCTGCTTAATTATATGTGAATGCCATGATCATGTCGCACATAACATACTGCCTCACAAGCTGGGGACAAACCAACAGCTCAACACTGAAGCCTTTGGAAACGCTGTACAAGCAAACCCTTAAATTTTGGACCATAAACCGAACAGCTCACATCATTGCACCCTATTACACAAACATAAGCTTCTGAGCTGGGAGGATATCATAAAATATAGGAACATCTGTCTGGTCTCTAAAATCCTGCATGGTTTAGCTCCTCCACCATTGAACTCATTCATAAACCAATGCAGTAACACTAGTCAGATCACTAGAAGCGCCACTCGTGGTGACTTAACAGTCCCATTCAGGAAAAGTACATTTGGCCAGCTATCATTTTCTGTTAAAGCATTACAAAATTGGAACTCACTTCCCACCCATATTAAAGAAATACATACATACTGTACTTTTACAATCCAAACTAAAAACATGGCCTCGCTCATAATTACACCTGTACCCACTAAGATATTGTGCTATTTGCGTCATGATCATGCTGCCTGTCTGTGTTTTATCTGTCTATGTGATGTCTGCATGCACCCCTGTCTGTCTGCATCCCAGAGTGTGTAGGACAGTATGTGCTGATGTAGCCTATTGTGTTTGATTACTGGTATATTGCATGTGCTGCTCTTGTATGTTTCTATGTGCTGTCTCTGCATGATTGTACTGATGCCTACCTGTTCTATCCTTTCCCTATTGATTCTTTTTAATCATTGTGTTGTATTATTGTTGTTGTTGTTGTTGTTGTTGTTTTTTAGGATGCCCATTGTCATCTGGCCGGGGACTACAGCAGGATATTAGCCATGCTGGCTAAAGCTGCCCTTTTTACTGTATTTAATGCAGTTGATTAATTGGGACTGTCCACGTACAATAAAACAATAAATACTAAAATACTAAAATACATTTTGAGGGCTAAAGGCCTGTCTTACACTCTGAGGGCTAAAGACCTGTCTTACACTCTGAGGGCTAAAGTCCTGTCTTACACTCTGAGGGCTAAAGGTCTGTCTTACATTTTGAGTCTCTCACTAAGCAGGAAACTGATTGTTGTCATTTGACTTGCGCCGCAGTAGGGGCAGTCCATGTCAGTCCATCTAGCCTTGGCCAGGAAATGTTCCCCTATGTTATGTTATGTTATGTTATGTTATGTTATGTTATGTTATGTTATGTTATGTTATGTTATGTTATGTTATGGCCTTGATAATTCCTTGGCTTATTTAAGGGGTGTCTCCTTTTGTGTCGGGTCACGAGGGAAGGGGCTGGCTTGATGTGAGGCCAGTACTTGAAACCCAACGCAATGCTAAAGTTTTGCTATGCTAAATTGCTAAGTTGCTATAAGCTTTTTGAAACATTCATTTATATTTTAAACGCTGGATTAATTGTTATTTACTTTTGGACCCTTTTTTAAGGAAATAAAACTTCCCACCTTTTACAAAACGGAACGGTCACCCCTCGTTTTCCTGTCTGCACGCTCCAGTCCACAGAGTCCGTGTCCCAAGTACTCGGGGTCACCCCGTCGGCCCCTCACAAAGGCCTGTCTTACACTCTGAGGGATAACGGCCTGTCTTACACTCTGAGGGATAAAGGCCTGTCTTACACTCTGAGGGCTAAAGGCCTGTCTTACACTCTGAGGGATAAAGGCCTGTCTTACACTCTGAGGGATAACGGCCTGTCTTACACTCTGAGGGATAACGGCCTGTCTTACACTCTGAGGGCTAAAGGCCTGTCCTACACTCTGAGGGCTAAAGGCCTGTCTTACACTCTGAGGGCTAAAGGCCTGTCTTACACTCTGAGGGGGTAGAGATGAATCCACAGACTACGGGATACTTAGTAATAAGGATAATTAGGACCACAATGGAAACAAACCTTTGCGCTTTATTGTGTTTTTATCCTTTTATAGACTTCTCGTTGATTGTTGCTAAATAAAGTTTCCAGCCCCCCCCCCCCTCTGTTGGTACGCCCCCCCCCCCCCCCCCCCCCCCCTGTTGGTATGCCCCCCCCTGTTGGTACGCCCCCCCCCCTGTTGGTACCGCCCCCCCCCCTGTTGGTACGCCCACGCCCCCCCCCCCCCCTGTTGGTACGCCCCCCCCCCCCCCTGTTGGTACGCCCCCCCCCTGTTGGTATGCCCCCCCCCCCCCCTGTTGGTACGCCCCCCCCCCCCTGTGGTCGCTGGCTCCTCCTTTGCTCCGCCAGCCCAAATCAGGGGAACCCCTTCAGCACAACCTTCAGCTGTCAGCCATCGTCAGCCTCCAACCCTTCAGGACCATCTCACGTGGAGCTGTTCATGAATCCCAGTGTCACCAGCTCCAATATGTTATTTAAACACAATAATCTACCAAAAGCTTGATAAGATTGTTGGAGACATGTGTGTGTGCGCTCCACTTCTCCTTATGTGGGTGTAGCTGGAGGCCGTGCTGATTCGCTCCAGGTCCACTGGTGCCTTCTGTTTATTTTTCTTTCTTTTTTATTTTCTTTTTTATCATTTGCCAACAGAATATATCGATCCATCCATTAAAAACCATCATCTTGTGTAGTGCTCTGCACACTAGTGTCTGCTGCTGGCATCTCTTGCCTCAGGTTTTTCACACTGTCACATTCTGCATACCCACATTATCTAAGTTATTTTATTATTGACACTTAAACATTAAAAAGATTGAACATGTGAAAAAAGTGACTTCAAGAAGAATTCATCTTATACCAGTGAGAATAGCATACTAGGTTCTTTGTATGCTTCAGTCACTAATCAAATGTTTGTAAAGTTGTGTGGGGCACAATATTCACATGCAGAATATTGTATGCTGGTACAGAGCAAAGAGTGCACCAATATGCTTGATATAGTCGTTATGTAGGGTGATCCAGGAGATGAACATGGCTAAAGTGGGTGATTTCCCATCAATCCTCTCATGTAAGGCTGACATACACATCGATGGCTTACATTGGGGAGGTATGAATGTGATCGCTTTAGCCCGTAAACCCTGAACAGATAACAAAGAGATACTGGCCAATGTGTGATGCCCTCACCATTATCTCAATAATAAACATCCTTATTTGAAAAAAATGTTTTTATATTTTAGAAAATGTTTAGGGTTAGTTAAATGTAAACAGATATGGACAGTTTGAATAAGGAGAATATAATAATGAGTTAGCCTAATAGCTTGTATAATGAGGGTCCATAGCTACATTACATGAACCAGGAAACATTTGTTATATAAATACACAAATTGAAGGCATTAGGACAAGTTTACGGCATAATCACGGCTTGTGTGTCTGTGTGAAACCCGAAATCTGGCGCAGCACAAATATAGTTTTTTTCTGAATATTTATTTCATACAGATATTTTAAAAGATTATTTGTTTCAGGAAGAGTAGATCTAAAAGAAAACACATGTAAAATAGCTGGTGTTGCTCATAACTCTGAGCATGGTTGGTATTTAATATTTAATTATATTGCTCTGCCAGGATAGTGGAGAGAGGGCAGATTGAAGAGGAGCAACACAGCTTATCCTACTGCAATAATAGCAGGCCTGATGCACCAGTTACTCAAATTGGTCAGTTTGCATGTGCCAAGTAGCCTGCAGCAATACATACACCACAAGCACGCACATACACACCACATACACACACCACGCACACACGCACATGTGCACGAACATACACGGAAACGCAGACACACGTGCACACATACACACGCGCACCCACCGCAGCGACACTCGACCAGGTAAGATGTTTTTGGGGAGCTATTATGAAAACGACGTCAAGCTACGTAGGGGGCACACTTGAATATTATGGTGTTTTCCTGAATCCTCGGACGCCAGCCTTCCGAATTGCACGTTTGACGTCACTTCCGTTCTCGGAGCATTCATAGCGTTCCCCTCTTTGTGATTGTGGCATGAAATCGGCTAGTCATTGTTTATTGTTAGCTACATAAGCCTCTTTAGCTTACCAGCTCGAAAACAAACACTAACACAGCTTTACATTGTGTTGCACGCACAGCATGACCATGTGTAAATTGGTGACCGGAATAAAGTAGCAATGTGATCAAGAGTGTAAGAGCATTTAAATCAACAATAAAATGACCTACGTGGTACAAATACAAAAAAAAATCTCTTCCCGGGCACAGCCATTTTGTTGAGAGCGTCACCACTGCTCTCGGTCTACTCAGATTTTTGAAAGATGAAGACAAAAAGGGGGCGTGCCTTCCGAGATCTTCGACCTTCGACTCGGAAGCCTGGTGTTGGAGGATTCAGGAACACACCATTACCTCCCACACCCCCACTCCCCTCCAATCAAAGCATAGCTAAGATCTTGTGGACCAGCAGGTGACCAGCTCCGGCGGGGGGAACTGAGCTCGAGCCGGGCTCCCCCCGCCGGAGCGGGAAACAATTTTCCCCGTGCGTAGTGGGAGGGTGAGTCTGCGGTTTGTCAGCGGTAGATCGCTTCCGGTGGTGTGACCGTCAACAAAGCGACAATATTCGGCACCGATTCCGCCAAAACTGTGTCAAATGTTTTTTTCCATAAAAGCAATTAGCTTCTGTTTTGATTTCAGTAAAATATTGAGCTAGAAATGCTTTTTCTTCAAGCAAAAGATTTTCTAAACTCACGACACGAGGAATCCATTCGTAACGATTAGGCAAAGGCCACACCACCGGAAGCGATCTAGTATTTCTTATACTACCGATGACAAACCGCAGACTCACCCTCCCACTACGCCCGGGGAAAATTGTTTCCCCCACCGGAGCTGCCGGACTGCTGCTGAAGCTTCAGCGGCAGTCCGGGGGAGGAGACATGGAGGAGAAAGGGAGAACTGCTGCCCAGCTACCCCCGCCGGACTTTTCAGCTCCCGGGGGACAACCGCCGGAGCTGCCAGACTGCCCGAACGGCTTCGACGGCGGCAGTCTGGCGGCTCCGGCTGTGCCGCCAAGTCTGGCAGCTCCGGCGAGGGGAGCTCGGCGGCTATCTGGCAGCTCAGCTTATTTTCTCCTCCATGTCGCGGTTCATGGACTTCAGAGAGTCAAAGCCAAAGTTCCTTCCCCCCAATTCTTCTGAACCATGGCCGAGATATCCCCGAATACAAGTCTTTACTTGTTGTGGAAGTGCCAGAGACGTCAGACGCAGTCTTTATGATTCATAATATCATCCGAGGCGCCCATAGCTTTTGGCCGTGATGTATGATATATTATATAAATATGATGTATAATATTATTATTATATTATATTATATAGATATAGAGCTCCAGGAGTCACTTCTCTTCCATGCTGTGGTTCAGTCTGACAGCTCATTGGTCAATGGGCAGCAGCTCATTGGTCAATGGGCAGCAGCTCATTTGCATTAAAGCTACAGACACCAGAAACAGCATTCTGAAGGGACTGAAACAGAGGGCAAGCCTTTTTTTTTTCCTAAAAGCTATATCCAGCAAACAGCTACAAAACCATGTTTTCTGGAACTCAAATACTATGTTTACTTGTTGTAAAAGTGCCATAATATGTCTCCTTTAAACATAAGGGCTCCGCCATCGAAACACGCGCAGGCAAGAACACACACGCATGCGAGCAAACTGCAGCGACACTCGCCCAGGTAAAACATTATGTTTTTAAACATAACGGCACCGCCATCGACACACATGCAGGTAAGAACACACGCGCACACACCGCAGCGACACTCGCCCAGGTAAGACGTTAATTACTTAGTGTTCCTACCCCAAAGTTTGTTCGCACATGGCCAGCTCTACACTGCCCCTAGCAGAGGCCAGCGTGCCAGAGGTGTAAGGGTGTTTGCTGGAGACCACAAGGACGGCCTGACAGACAACAATGTGTATTCAGAACTGCTCTAAGTGCATTGTGGCTGATGAAAAAGTGACAAATATTGCCCTGTGGAAATGTTTTCAATACAATGTTCCCAGTTTACTTCACTGTATGGTTGGGTCTACTTATTTTGTGCTTTTATCTCACACTTCATTTTTTGGTACACTGAGAGCAGTTGCTATAACTGATATTATTGTACATATGTGCAATGACAATCAATGGATTCTGAATCAAACTCTGGATCCACTAGAGGTTGAGGGCACGCAATGCGCGCGGGGAAACTAATTCAAATTAAAGCAGAACATACATACTGCGAGAGCTACGCCACTAATTTGGCTTTGATCAGTTTTCTTTTTACCTCAACCGGTTTGCTGACGTCATTTATTATAACATTACTTCTCCTTTGTTTTCGTGCAATATGTGTTTCTCCCTATTTACGGCTATTTCCACATTTATTCAAATACATACAATACATCTGGACTGGATACAAATACAAATGGACTGGTCTCTCTGCACATCCCTAGTGTATATGAGTTGAATTCTGCAATTATAGTCATAAAATATTGTATAAAAAATATTGTATTGTTTTTTGTGTTCCATCATTTTTAGTTTTGCAGCGGTATTTGATTGGCTGGTTTGCACCACTCCTCCCTCACAAGGAGCCTATTGAGAAATAATCCTCAATTATTTAAGGTGACCACAAAATTTCTGATGCTAACAATACATTTACAAATAGCGTACGTTAGAGCCTTAATAAATGCTTGGTGGGACTCATGAGGAAGGCTCCTTATCTTTGATAGCCGGATCTCTGTTGAGATACGTTGCCCAGTAGACCATGTTGAAGCCCCAGAACAGAATGGGGAACAGGATGCGGGACATGCGGTCAATTCTGCTGACACTGTTGAAGGTCTTCTTGTCCTGCTCAGGCTGGGCCGCCGCTCTCCCCCCCACGCCGAAGGGCTCCATGGTGGCAGCCTTGGAGATGGTGTTGTGGGGGGAGTAGTTGGCCACAGCCACAGCATAAGCATTGTTCTTCTTCAATGTGTCGGCAGCTTCCTTCTTCTGTGAATGTAAAACGAAAACAAGAAGAAAAGAAGTTACTCGCATGAAGGTTCATTTCTTTGAGGATCCTTTGGGGACAGAAAATAGTTCCTTTTAAAAAAAGTAGAACAATAGCAGCATTGTAAAAGGTTTCTGGATGAATAGACCCTTCTCACTGTGGTGGCTTCGTAGAGCAAATACAGGAGTATTTTTATCGATCTGCAACTTTTATATACCAGTAGAAGGGTAGTGACGATAATTGTCCGTGCTGTGTGTCGGTACATAGAAATACATAGAAAAGTAGAAGATCCATGAGTGTTTGATGATGAGCAACATGCCACCTCTGTGAAGAGGGTCTGAATAGCACCAGGTTTACATCCTCATTGTTTGACCTCAGCTCCCAGAGCTCTAGTCAATATACTTGAATTGCTATGGGTTTTGAGAATTCTATCCATGTTGCTGTGATGCGTCTCAGCTGCTTGAGTGATGTGGTGTACCTTATCATTCACCGCAGTATTCCCATCCCAAGCCCAGCTGCGCTTGGTGAAGTAGTTCACGGTGGCAAATTCAATGAGCGCTGAGAAGACAAAGGCATAGCAAACGGCCATGAACCAATCCATGGCTGTGGCATAGGCCACCTTTGGAAGTGAATTGCGCGCACTGATGCTCAATGTTGTCATAGTGAGCACTGTGGTGACACCTGTTCAAAAGTGAAGGAAATAGAAAAGATCTAAATCTAGACATTTTTGGTTGATTATATTATCCTGCTAGTCATCGGTTTATTCTCTGTTATTATCTCAATAATACTTATTCAATACATTTTAATGTGAGCTTAAAAAACAATAGTCACTAAGACAGACAGACACTCAGTTAAACACTCAGTTATAAATTATTTTTTGTATCATGCTTCAAGTATGAGGCAAAATAATTTACACTCCAAGTGCTTTGGGCTCAAGTAGCATAAATATACTAATTTCATAAATTGCACTGGCATTTGTTCCGAAGATGGAAGAAGGATTCACCTGCTAGTTAACAACTCAGTATGGGCCTTTTAGAGACACAACAGATGGAATTGTCTTTCACACAACACTGCTACAGCGCTGGAAAGAACTGGAAAGAACTGGTTTAGCTGAAACTACACTGCTCCAGTGCTGGAAAGAACGGGAAAGAACTGGATTAGCTGAAACTACACTGCTACAGCAGTGGAAAGAACTGGAATAACTGTCACAATACTGCTACAGCACTGGAAAGAACTGGACAGAACTGGAATAACTGTCACAACACTGCTACAGCACTGGAAGGATCTGGAAAGAACTGGAATAACTGTCACAACACTGCTACAGCACTGGAAGGATCTGGAAAGAACTGGAGTAACTGTCACTAGAAGAGGATAAGAAAACAAATGTGTATATCATATAATACATATTATCCAGGCCTAAATCTGTGTGAGCCTCCAGACGATATTATGAATCTCAAACGACCGCGTCGGGTTCTCCGACGTCTCTGGTTCTTCCACGTCTATATCAATTTGAAGTAGACTGAACCACAACATTGTTGCCCGCGATTATTGACCGCGGTTGTCTCCCACTGGAGCCTCTCTGCCGAGGGACCACCGCCTCAGGAGCGGTTAGCGCTTAGGCACCACAGCCTCCTGCAGCACCAAGGCAATGGTCCCTCAAATAGTATTTAAAGTAGCACAATAAAAGGATAAATGGAGTGACTATCTGACTGGTGACATAATGACTTGGATCGCTTTCTGGTATAGGAATTGAAATTGTTGGTTTGCTTTGTAACCTGCCCCCAAACCATGGCAACACATGAGATTGGCATGGCCAGCAATGCTTTACTTTATACTATTTTTAGGGTTAGGGTTAGGGTTACCTATAAAATAGTAAAAATAGACCAATTAACTTCCCATTAGCCTTCAGAGTCACTCAGAACCTTTTTCTTTTTTTTGAGTATGCATGTGAAATATAGAAAGCTAAATTAGGAACATTTGTGATTTGTCATAAAGGGATTTGACAGAGAAACTGGAAGCCACTATTCATTTAAGAAAGAAGGGTTGCAGTGTCTCAAAATAACAATATTTTTTGATGTAAAAATAGCACATCCACGGTTCCAAAGAGTAGTTATTCTTACCAAAGACAGTTCTTGCTGGTACAGATTCCCTGTTGAGCCAGAAGGAGACTTGGGAGAGGATCACCGTCATGATACAAGGTAGATATGTTTGAATCACAAAGTAGCCAATCTTTCTTTTTAAATGGAAGTGGGCAGTCATGACAATGTATTCACCTAAGGACAATAAAAGAAAATAGGCAAAAGTTCCCCATGGGTATTTAAATAGATTAAAGAGCATAGACATATTTTACATAGAATAATAATTTAAAAAAAAATGATAACATAAAATAATTTTTGGAAAAAAGTGGAGCGATATCCACACACGGCAATCAACCACTTTCACAAACGATGTTGCATGTGAGGAATAAGTGCAGAACAATGTCAAGGACAAGCGCAGTGGTTAGTAGAGCAGTGGTCCACACCAGTGCTGGACCTGATGGTCTCCTGCCCCACGGTCTGGCCCACCAGGTCATACTGGTTAAGCCTAGATCCATCGGGGGCCACCTCCACAGACTCTGAGGCGTTCCGAGTCCAGAGGTAAGTGACCTCTGCCCGGGTGTAGGCGTCTGAAACAGGACCAACAGGTCGGCCATCATCAGCTGACAGCAAATACTGTAGAAAACTAACGGCTCAATCTCCTTTTTGTAATATCTAGCTAAAGTACTGGTTGGATGATAAGATGATGGTAGCAGACTGGCAGTGTATGTGTGGATGATGGCTGGTTTAAGCAGCCTCACCTGGCCAAGCCTAATTGGACTGGGGCTGGGTGAGGCTGCACACCTGTTAACCCATTCGAACTCCACACACAAACCTTTGAAATAAACCAGATTTCTAACTCCAACGCCCTGTGTCCCAGGGTATGATGTAGGAATGGACATCTGCTACAATGATAAACTGTGATATTTGTTTTTTTCTCTTGTTGATTCATTTGAAGAACCAAATTAGCGATGGAAAGGCAAAAGTACCACAGTATGAAAAGGTATGGGAAATGTATTATTGAAAACGTTGAATCTTACAGCTGCCAAACTTGAGTGGACATGAGTGAGAGTCCATTGGAAAGTCTTCAAGGTGCATGGGACACTCAGCCTGAACAGTTAACCTAATAGATAACAAAACATGATGCCCACACATTCACAGAAAAATCCTCAAAGGATCCCTTCAAACCATCCCCATAACCACCCCCATAGCAATCCTTCTACCCTCAATGCTTTTGGACTTTTCCCTTTTCTCTAGATGTCTACTAATCTAGAAAAATCTAAGTCCGAGCAAGGGGGGAATTTCGTGCCCACTGGGAACAACCCTCAAAATGGGCAGGAACCAGCTAGTTTGCAAGCTTGTTTTACTTCCGTAAGTGTGACGTCAGACGGTGAAGTGGGCGATGCTGATGTGCAGAAGACCCGCCTCCTGGCCACTTGCAATGTTTACAACTTTTCCGGGTGGGAATTTGCCGACACCCACCCAAAGCGTTCAACCAATCGCAACAGAGTGGGCGTGCTGACCAATCACAGCAGACTGTGCTACTCGGGAGGGGGGCCTTAAAGTGACGTGATGCAAAACAGACTGTATTAGAAAGACACTGAAATTGGTTTTGCAGAAATGAACAGTGTGAGAATGATAAACTGCATTTTTAACATACAGGCATATAATCTAGCAAATATCTGTGAAAGATGTTATTCTAAAGCAGCGGTGTGTCATATGGGCACCGTTTCGGTTTCCCCGAGCCAGGATTCCGTAAGATATTGCCCAAAAGTAGGTGCAAACAATTAACTAGCTGAACAAGTTCTCAGGGATCAGGTTGATGTGGTCAAGGGTGTACAAAAAACTATACCGCTTCCTGTCCTATTCACCTGTGGCTCCTCTCCTAACGCTTTATCAACCCAAATACGGCATCCCTAGAATCTCAAAAGCAAAATCTGTTTTTACTAAATGAAAACAGATAATAAACAATTAACTCAAATAACCAAGCCAAAACCATCTTGCATATTGACTGTGCCTACCTATCTCTAAAAGAGCAATCAGGGCATCTCTTCTGTCATGGTTTCGAATCCATCTTGCCTGGAAATCACAGGTGCGTGAATGCAAGACTTCTCAATGGCTCCAAATCAAGGGAGCCATTGAGAACTCTCCATCTTACCTATAGCGACTTTAACAGTAAAAGAGAGGTAGGTCACCTCATGGTGTACAGCAGGGTCCCGTCCTCCATTATCCTCAGCAGCTTGTTAGGCATGGTCATGTTGTGGGCCACAGACTTTTTGCCATTGTGGAAGAAGGTATCAGGGATCCAGATCTTGTTAGCCATTAGGTTGTTGAGGCGCAGGATGTCCATCGGCCCGTGGAACCGGAGCCTCTGGTCCTTCCAGCTCTGGCGGAAGAACACATCTACTGTGTACTCCTGGTCAGAACGGAGAGAAGAACACATCTACTGTGTACTCCTGGTCAGAACGGAGAGAAGGACACATCTACTGTGTACTCCTGGTCAGAACGGAGAGAAGGACACATCTACTGTGTACTCCTGGTCAGAACGGAGAGAAGGACACATCTACTGTGTACTCCTGGTCAGAACGGAGAGAAGGACACATCTACTGTGTACTCCTGGTCAGAACGGAGAGAAGGACACATCTACTGTGTACTCCTGGTCAGAACGGAGAGAAGGACACATCTACTGTGTACTCCTGGTCAGAACGGAGAGAAGGACACATCTACTGTGTACTCCTGGTCAGAACGGAGAGAAGGACACATCTACTGTGTACTCCTGGTCAGGAGAGAAGGACACATCTACTGCGTACTCCTGGTCAGGAGAGAAGGACACATCTACTGTGTACTCCTGGTCAGGAGAGAAGGACACATCTACTGTGTACTCCTGGTGAGGAACACGTCTACTGTGTAGATGTAGAGAGTGAAAGTATCCTCATGATGAAAACAGCCAACTCCCTCTAATGGCGCATTTCCACTAGCACGGCTCGGCTCGATACGGCTCAGCACGACTCGGCTCAGCACGACTCGGCTCGGCTCGGTTTGGTTGTGTTTCCATTACAACTGGTGCCTCCTCGATGTGGGCGGGGTCGTCATAACACGGCTGTGCGAAACCGCTGTGATGTCATTTACACGGCGCCGAGCAACGTACAAATCCGGAAGACCAGAACAACAACAACACGTTGTGCCGTCGAGCTCCCTCTGAATCCGTTCTTCGGCAACCAGAGTCAGGAACGTCTGGACCTCCTCCACCGACCAAGGAGTGGATTTTTTCTGAGAAGCCATCTCGTTCCAAGTCAAAAAGCAGTAAAAAGTGGTGTCTTGTCTCGCGTCTTGTTTTTATTTACATTCTAGGCGGTCGTCGCGCGGTTATGACGCTTCCAGTGATGACACTCATCGGCCAATCAGTGGAAGGCAGTCGGCTGACGTCACGTTTTAGTAACGCTTCGGCTCGCTTGGAACCAGGGCTGAGGTGATACCAAAAATGTACCCGGTTGCAGGCACTGCGTGCTAGTGGAAACACGCAAATAGCGCGCCAAGCCGAGCCGTACCGAGCCGAGCCGTGCTAGTGGAAATGTGCCATAAGAGATTTGATGTGTGCCGTTTCAGATTTATTTTAAATACTTGAACTTTGAACGTATAGGTACTCAAAATAACGATGCCCATCTTCAATGTTCCTCTTTGGCTAATGTGTGTCTGCATATGTTAATGCTAAAAATGTAATTAGTAATTGTAAATATACAAGAGTGTGTGTGTGTTTGTGTGTGTCCATCTGTGCGTGTGGTGACAAACAAGTGAGGGGGTAACAACTCAGCTATTAAAATAGTGGAGAAGAAAGACACAGAAAAGGGTCCTCCAAAAAAATGATGTGCTGCTACCTGCTAAAAGGTGCACCATCCATTATGCAGAGGTCCATCTATCTTGGTCCCTTCTATTCTTTGAAGGCTTGGTGGCTGGAACACATATCGGACCCTGGTCCTCATTGCCCTGAATTACTGTATGGATTAATATTTGAGGGAGTGCAAAGTGCTGGGCTTAGAGAATGTGCTATGGAAAAGCTTTTATGGTGAGCTACAGTAAATGAGTAGATGTGGAAATAGAAGATGGACATGACAAGGAAGAGTACAAAGGGCCATCTAATGCAAAGATTGAAACACAAATAGCACATATAGATATATAGAACTCACCTCTTAAAGATTGAGACATTGCATTTAAAGTAGATCCATTTCAAAACACGATTTCAAACCAATTGTTTTAAAGTTGATTAATGCAGATAAAGAAATTCAAGTTGCAGATATACAATATTCATGATGAATTATATTCAAGTGGGCAAAATATGGACCATAAATTTCAAGCCATTAAAATTTGAACAGCAGTAGCAGGGCCTTCCATGGACAGGTCTAGGCACTCGGAACTGGATGCACACATAAAATTGTATTAGATGTGGTTGAGAACTTACTTTGTGTCCACCAAGTGTGACATCTGGTGGTGCGTGCATGGGCAGAGTACAAGTACCCCCTACCCCAACAAACCCAGGTCCGGGACCTCACCATTTTTCAAACCCTGCTCTCAGAGTAATCAATATTGAATTTCGAACATCCTTCAATTTTTACATCAGAATTAGTGAACTTTGCTTTCTTTATCACGTTTTTGCATTAGGACAACTTGAATTGGCATGATTCAATTTCAAAGAGGTGAATACATTTTTTTAATTCAGTTGAATTGACCTCGTTCAAAGTATAATATTTAAACGTTAAAAAAAATTCAAGAACTTTTAAAATTCTAAACATTATCGCAGTGACTTGCTTCCATAGGTAACACATTACAATAAGGGTACATTAATTAACCACTAGTTAACATAAATGAATGCAGTAATAAGCATTAACTAACGGATAACTCATTGTCTAGTTATCATTTACTCATGTTAATCACTGTTTTAATATATACATGATTAAATGTATACATGACAGACTTAGGGTTAACCCTGATACAACCCTAACCCACTAACCGTAACCCTAATCTCAACCCTTACCGTAAAACCAAACCCTAGAATAAAACTGGTGAAACTATCCCAAAAAATAGATATATAACTCTAGCCCAAATAGGAAACCTTAAATCCTGACCCAAAGAGGAGACCCTAAAACCATAGCCCGGGAACCAGTCAAATCTCTTGAACTTGTTTAATTTGCTCTGCAGATAAGGACTGGCTCCCCTCACGTACAAAGGGATTTCTGAAGTACGAGCAATGGATCGCCATCACAACCAGGGGTGTATTGGGCCGGGGGACACCATCTGCCCAATTTTTTCAGCATGTTACAATTTGTTTTTATACATATTATAATATCTATAGAAAAAACACTCTGATGACATTCTTACCCCAATTAAAATCAAAGTTATGTTACTATCAAAAAATGAGTAGAACATAATGTCTCCCGGTAATATGAATAAAATCGCGAACCAATGGAATGTTTATATTAGCGTCTTCATAATCAAGAGATTATTTCCAGCGTGAAAAAGGAGACAAGTGAGAGCCGCAGCTCGCAAAATTGTTATGTCTTAAGATGGCAAGTAGACGAGTTATCAGGTTTTACTGTCGTAAAGAAACAAACCGTGTCAAAACAACATTCTCGCTGTTGTTTCGACAGGGTTGAAACTATTGATATGGTTGACACTTAAATAAATGTCGCTCAGTTCTGCCTCACCCGTTTCGTTGCAATGATTGGTCGTAGGCCTATCCAATTGAGTCAACACAGTCTCACTCCCTACGCGTCAAATGTGTGACGCATGGCCAAGGATCCCTGGCCAGGGCCCCCCTTCCTGCCCTCGAGGTCCGACCTGTTCGATACTGACTTTGCATGGAAACAATGATTTAACTCCGGCTCTGCGTTCAGCGACCAGCTTTATTGAACTACTGCTCTGCCATGTCTCAGTACTGCTCTCCCGCCTGTTGAATTCACATACACACACAATTGTCTCCTGTCAATGACCTCATCAGTACACGACATCCCCAGTTTACTTGGACTTAAACTCTTAACTCTGTATTAATGAAATTGGAAACATTTCCCCATCAGAGTATTACTTATAAACAGTAATTAACATCTTTATCTCAGCCTATTTAACTTTCTCTTCACAGAACATATTTATTCCTGACACAACTGTGTTTTTTTTCTTTTATGCATATTCTCTCTATCAAATCATCTCTAATATGCATGAGAGACACATTACTTTACGTTAGAACAAACCAGTGAACAGTACAATTTCAACTTTTCATTTTTTTAACCCTGGAAGGCTCACTTAAGGATAAAGTCAGTTAACTTCTGTGGCAGTTTAATCTGCCGGTCGGGTCTCTCCTGCTTGGGTGTGAGAGGCTCGGTCCTGATCCCCTCACTGTGAGTCTGAGTCAGAGATTCTGCCCCGGACTCTGCAGCCTGTTTATTTCCCTCAGTCCATGTCATTTGTGTTTTGTCAGTTGTTTGTGGAGCAATGTCCTCAGTGTAGTACTTTTTCACGAATGTTGTATTTCTACAGTATGTAGCTCCACTTGGTGATTTGACAACCACGTTGTTATAGTCCTTGCTGATTACCTTATGTGGTGTCTTGTTGAATGTAGTGGAGAATTTGTCCACCTTTTCTTGTACCTGATCTCCAACTGTCACCTCCGAGTGTTTTGCTTTTTTCTTGTTTCTTTGATCTTCCTTTCCTTTCAGCATCTATGTCTCTCGTCTCTAGATCTCTTTGTGGTGTTGTTATGTCAGGGAGCTTTCCTCGTATTTTCCTTTTGAAGAGTAGCTCTGCCGGGCTTTTTCCAGTCGTGGAGTGGTCAATAGATCGGTAGACTGTGACGTACTTCCGGAGCTCTCTCTTCCAGTCCAATCCCTCAGACTGTGCAATGCGTATCCTTTTCATCAGCGACGCATTTTGTCTCTCCACCTCACCATTGGCTTGTGCCCACTTGGGCGTTTTCACATGCTGTATTCCATTGTCCTCACAGTATGTCTGGAACTGTGAAGATATGAACTGTGGGCCACAATCAGATCTGATGGTGATCGGGAGACCATGACGACTGAAAATGTTCTCCAGACTGTCTATCACCTTGTCTGTGGTGGTTGATTGCAAGATCTCATATTCATAATATCTGCTATAATAATCTACAATTACCAGAATAGAATGTCCTGTTGGTAATGGGCCTAGTAGGTCGGTGGCAACATCTTGCCATGGCCCATCTGGTAATGCTGTCGGGCGTAGTGGTTCAGGCACATCAGGCCGTGAGACTACCTGGCAACCATGACAGGACTTCACATGTCTCTCTGCCGCCCGATCCATTCCTGGCCACCATACTTTACTCCTGAGGTGCTGCTTTGTACCCACTATGCCCAAATGTCCCTCATGGGCTAAAGTTAGAGCCCTGGCTCTCACAGGTGTGTGGGTAAAAACGATGCGTGTCCCTCTCAACACTAATTGTCCAATCAAACACAACTCATATGCTATTGGTACATATGTCTGGCACCTGTCAAAACAGCCGCTCTGTACAGCATTTCTCACGTCTCTCAGTTCATCATCAGCTGCTGAAGCCTCCTCGACTTCTCTTGTAGTCAGTGCTCTGGGAGTGGCGCTTGTAGCGACCAACCTCACGTATTCCTCTGCTCCATTTTCATGAGTCTGTTCTGTGGCACTGTTTGCACCAACTCTCAGTACTCCAAGCTTGATAGCAGTTTCCTTGCTGAGTAATGGCTCTCCATGCCCTTGAATTACTGTGAACTCGGCCTCTGTGTTGCGTTTTCCTATGCTTATTTGGCACTTGAACACACCTTTTACTGGTATAGGCACTTTGGAAGTGTAGGGGTACAGGGGTATACCAGTTGCCTTGGAAGACACCCATTTTACTATTTTACTCTTTAACATCTCCCATATGTCTTCATCCACTATGTTACTTGATGCACCTGAGTCAATTAACATGAGCAGATCTTCTCCACCAACATTAAATGTCACTCTCTCAGTGTTTGAGTAATCTCTGATTACAAATGCATAATCTCTGTCCTGGGTCTCTGTTTCAACACATCTCACTGTTTGCTTGTTATTATCTTTTGACTTGCACATTTTGGCAAAGTTGTCTCTTCCGTTGCACTTTCTACTTTCACTTTCTGTTTGTCCTTTTGCTGGACAGGCAGGATCCTTGGCAAAGTGACCTCCACGTCCACATCTGAAGCACACTTTCTCTTTCTCCTCCCCGTGGTCTTTTATTTTTTTCTGATGGAACTTTCCCCCTTTCTTGTAAACTTGGTGTACTGTCTCACCGCCTTCCGCGCCGACGTTGTCGCTAACCTTCATCGCAGCCATTTGCATCTCCACTCGCTCACACTGCGCTGCGATCTCCAGGACGCGGGCAAGCGTCAGGTTGGCTTCCTCCAGCAACTTTCTTCTCACATAATCCGACGTGCATCTGCTCAGCACTGCATCTCTGATTTGGTTCTCCGTGTCTGCAGCGAATGCACAGTCTCTAGCAGCCTGGCGTAATCTGGTTACAAACTGCTGTACCGTCTCTCCCGGTTTCTGCGTTGTCTGGTAGAAGGATTGGCGGGCGAAGGCAGTGTTTACTTGCGGTACGTAGTAGGCGTTCAGCGCCGCAACCGCTGCATCATACTCCGTCGGTCCTCCCACATCAGGCAGAACTGCGAATACATCTTGTACATCCGTACCGGTGTGGTGTAGAAGCAAAGCCCGTCGTCGTTGTCTCACCGAAGCTTCCGCGTCGTCCACCAGAATCAAGCCTTTCCCGTCCGCATACAGCTCGAATGCGGTCAGCCATCTTGTCCACCGCGGGCCCAGCGTGGCAGGCTCGGTGTAACAGTCAAACTTCGGCAACAGGTTATCCATCTCATCTTACTTTTCAGATTTAACTATAAGTCGACTGTCGTCATCCTCGTCGCCATTGTTCGATACTGACTTTGCATGGAAACAATGATTTAACTTCGGCTCTGCGTTCAGCGACCAGCTTTATTGAACTGCTCCTCTGCCATGTCTCAGTACCGCGCCTCCGCCAGTTGAATTCACATACACACACAATTGTCTCCTGTCAATGACCTCATCAGTACACGACACGACCGGGCCAAGTTTATTCGTTTATAAGGGCCCAGGTCAGATAATAAACAATGCAGAGTCACGATGATCATTGCAAAAAGTGATAATTTCTTTATTGCAAACTCACCCATAAATCACATTCATTATAGTGTGATTTCCAAAGAGAGGGCTAAACAAAGGCATCAGACATACCAACCACATAGCCTACTGTAGAGACATGTCTATCACGTAATTGCCTTGCCTTATTTCGCTACAAACTACACTTCTTTTGGCCACATTGTGATAAATTACGTAACAAACGTTAAACTTTATAAGACACATACCTTTGCTATAATTGCGGATGTACAGTTGAGTGTGTGTATGCATATTATGACGTTTAATCTAAAGAAAATCAGACGTTTTATAACGCTACTGCTCAACGGACTGCTGGGCCGCTCCCGCGGCCACAAATCTGATTCTGGCAGACAATCACTTTTGGGCGCAACACTATGGCAAGCCAACCCCACCAGAAAACGCCATCATTTAGTCACGTATCACCTTCATTAGGCCGTAAAAAAAGCCGTAAAATGTAGAAAAACTGATATTTTACGCAAAAATGCCCCGTTTTTTACACCGCAATGGAGCCTTTCTAGAGCGCGGGAAAAAAACGCAGTTTTGAGCATTCAAAGCACATCACAACGCGTATAAAATACAGCGTCTCGCAAGTATGCTAATAATCTCCGGCCTTCTTTTCTCTCAGCCAATGCATTTGAAGTGTTTGCGCCCAATCGCTGAACAAGACAAGCAGACCAAATCAGTTCAGCACAGATCTGCTTTGAGGATTTCTCCTCTCATGTTGTTAGTTGTAGCCTCATATAGATACTGTATATATTAGTAAATCCAGTTCTAATGTTGTGGTCACCATAGCCCAATCGATAGAGACGCTTGCTCTGTAGGCAAGAGGTTGTCGAATCCATTTATTGTCAGTTTTGTGTTTTGCTCTTACAATCGGAATGCTTTTTAGTCAGCCAGACCTCCTGTGTTATAAGTTCCAAATTCAGTGCCAAATCATTTCGGCACACATATCTCCTTAGTGACCAAGTTTATATAATATCTCTCTATATAATGTCTGCATATTTATTTATTGTGCCTATTGCTCGAAAGGACAACCTCTTGCCTACAGAGCAAGTGTCTCTATCGATTGGGCCACGGTGACCTCAATGTTGTAACTGGATTTACTGATATATATTATCTATATGACGCTGCAACTAACAACAAATGAGAGGAGAAATCCTCAAAGCAGATCAGAACTGATTTGGTCTGCTTGTCTTGTTCAGCGATTGGGCGCAAACACTTCAAATGCATTGGCTGAGAGAAAAGAAGGGCGGAGATTATTAGCATACTCGAGAGACGCTGTATTTTACGCGCGTTGTGGTGTGCACAAACGCGTGTATTTTACGCGCGCATTTTGAATGCTCAAAACAGCGTTATTTTACGCTCGCTCTTGAAAGGCTCCATTACGGCGTAAAAAGCGGCGCGTTTTTGCGCATAACGCGTTTTTCTACATTTTACGGCGTTTTTTACGTCCTAATGAAGGTGATGCGTGACTAAATTATGGCGTATTCTGGCGGGGTTGGCTTGCCATACAACACCGGAGAAGTTTTGCCCGTTTCGGCTTCGTGTGGACGGGGCCTAAAGCTTGGTTGTATTTAGCGCAAATAGACGACAATATGGCCACTTGCAACAATTGTAAAGTTTCCATTTCATCAATATGCTGAAACATTTGGCTACACAGCAGGAATGTTGCGTACTTGATACACTACTACTAACTAGCTACGCAAGTGAATCAAGCAGCACAAAAATTGTTAATTTGCCATAGTTGTTAGTTGTGTTCTTATCTTTACAGAAGACTTATTTATTTTGTTTATGTCAGTTGAATTTTGTTACAAGTTGAATGCAAATGAGCACTGTTAATATTCCAAAAGGCACAAGCTCTGACTGTTTTCAGTCTGTGTTTTTAGTTTTATGGCACATAATGATGGCATTTGGGCTTAAAAAGCCAAACTAGCCACACTTCTGATCAGATATTAAAGAGATGTAATACAAACAAACACATTTGGAACTTATTTTCTCATCCAATGAGAATCGGTAAGATAATCGATAAGGAATCGGATCGATAAGCAGAATAGGAATCAGAATCGTGAAATTATTATCAATTCCCATCCCTAGGCAGAACAACCTATCACGGGGATATGTAATGTTTAGGCTATACCAAGTTTGCTCACGCTACCACTCACGCTAGGACCATGGGTCCTTCCCCCTCCAAACCGAAACCGGCGGGCGTTGCAGTGAGCGCAATGCACTGATTTCTTACTTTTGAGCCAGAGAGACCGATTTAATTATTTTTGGACATTTATAATACATAGAATTATTTACTTAATATAACCTTCAGATATCCACCAGTGAAGTTTCCCTTTAAGAGAATAGCGAGATGGTGCGTGATTAAAATTAGCCCAATAGAGTGGGGAAAACAGCCCAATCTGGCAACTCTGCCTGAACCTTCCACCAAAAGTAGCCTAATCTGAACGTCCTCACGCTCCAGCGTCAACGTAAATCAATGAGAACAACTGAAAACGAAGTCGTTATGAAACTAAAACTGATTCTGAATAAAGTTTAAAGAATATCAAAATTCTGCATGGATATTATTAAAGATAGTCTACATGTGTGTAGATTTGTTGAGTGTCAGAATGGGCAGATGGCGTCTTCAATTAAAACAGCTGAAAATGAAGCCGGTATGAAGCTAAAACTGTGATTTTGAAGGAAGTTTAAATGATATTGAAATTCTGTTCAGATGTGATTTGAAGTGTGTAGATTTTTTAAATGGTTTGAACGAAGATAAATGGTTGAAAATTGATTTAGTTACATTACATCTTAAACAGTTGAAGAACCAGAGGACGGCCTCCCATTGACTCCCATGTTAAAAAAAAGATAGTATTATAAAAATAGAATATTTTAAGTTTGAAAAGATGTGCGTGATTCCAAGCTATTCTGAACAAAAATTTGAATGGTGTCTCTAGTTGAAAAATTGAGTAAGGAGATTAGGTCCCAGAATAATAAAGAGGAAAGAAAGAAAGAAGAAAACTTATGAAGAAAAATAGTTTGAGTGCTGCATGCAGCACTCACCTAATTAATGAACTGTGCAGAAACTATCAAAAGAAGGGAGGGAGCTAGCTAAAGTAAATTAAAAAGTAGCCTAAACTTAAACAAAATGCGGCGTTGGTTGGTTGGACAGACATCTGGGGGCGAGAAGAGGAAGGAGGGAGGGGATGAGATTGAGAATATAAACAACAATGCGTGCAAAACAAAAAAAAGAAAGTTCATCGCCAAATGGCTGACGGGTCGTGAATGGCTTGTGTTTGATCATTAAAATGTCGTCATGTTTTGTAAGGACTGACGCATGAACGCAAAAGAAAAAAACAAAACAAACAATTTCGTGGTTGGAATGAATAATTTTAAATTGAAGGCTGTAAAGGATCATGAGAGTGCCCGGAGTCATCAGGAGAGCTTCAGGTTAAAATCAAAATTCGGCTAATGGAAATTCTAATTGGCTGGGAACTTTAGAAAGTTACCAGCCAAATTGGCTGGTGATCAAAATAGATAATTTAGAACCCTGATTAGATTGTAGTGAACTGAACCCCCTCTCCGTCTGCAGACGACGCCGAAGGGTACCTTTCCATTCAGCGACCGACACTAAAGTGCCCTTGCTAACAGTCGGTATTTGACGTTCTCGGAGTGTGAGTGTGTTGAACCAAATAGGAAAAAATTACCCTAAAACCAAACCTTAGAGCCGAAAGCCAAAATCCTAATATTGTATCGAATAGTAAACTCTCAGTCTCAAACCAAACACTTAAACCAAAACCCAAACCCTGAAACCAAACCACAAATAGGAAGACCCTACCTTACACTATGCTAATGCTATACAAAAATTCTTATTACTCCATTAACTAATGTTAATTAATGGCTAATTATTGTACCCATTTTGCTTCTTCCAAATACTGATTGCTATTAATGCATAATAGGCCTACTATTTGAGCGATATAAAATGAAAAAGGCTTTTAATGGCACATACCATGTCGGTGTCGGAGACTGGACCAAAGCTGGTGACGTAGATGTTTGTCTTCACCTCAGTAACTCGCTCTATGAAACAATGAAGAAAATAATTGGATTACGAGAAGTATTTCAAATGTTTTAATTAAGAAGGTTACGGTTGACATATGCTGTATGTGTGATGTAAGATGTAACGAAAACTAATATCAAACAGCTTTCAGAGAATATAGGGTTAAATATAGGGAATCCATCGGCCTATCGATAACAGGGGCGTGAAACGCGTCACTTCTCAATGGTGGTGAAATATAGAATTAGAGCGAGCGGAGTGTTTTATGCTTTTTTATGCTCTCTCCATCTCTCTTCCAAACCCTTGAAATTTCCCATACAGCAGGTTTAAGGACCTATAATTATAGTAATCTTAAATAAATAACATTAGGAGAGACGATGTAGTGAAATTCATACGTCCAGGACGTATATGTTCTGGCTGACTTATGGTCCTCATGGGTATATTTATTGGTTAATTGTATCACCTTGGACCATCATCTATTTTGAACCTCTTAGTCAATGTGGCTTTACCTCATTAAGAATGCTTAAAAAAGAGAGGTTCTTAATTTGAAACACATTGAAAACATGCTTGTCTTTTGAAGGATAGAACACATTTGAATACATTTGTTTCATCACTTTTGTGTTAATGTGTCAGATGAGATGAGATTGAGCCTAAACACATAAGGTTTAGGATAGAGCCATTAGATGACTTAAGGATTATGAGACTAACTAACTATGCTGCAGGTTGCTGTCATTGTGCCTCACCTCCCAGGCCAGGTCTGAGTCTGTTGTCATAGCCATCCAATAGGCTGTCCAGGATTTTGGTGAAGGTCTTGATGTTGTTCTTGAATACATTGGTTTTATTCAATTCTGCATTTGATCTACACAAACAATAGAGAAATGCAAAAAGAGGCAACTTGACTTGATGTTTGTTTTTCAAACATAAGTAAAATAATCGATTGTATTCTTTCCTTCTGAAAGGAAATAAACCATACAGTATTTCACCCCAAAAACAGCTACATTATATGTATATGTAGTCCCATGATTGTATCTAAATATATGTGTATATGAAGTGATTACTAGCAGAATGATAGATAGCAAAAACAAATATCCTTCACACTGTACAATACGATTGATTAACTATTAATTCAAATTATTCAATGGCGTTATTATATATATTATTAGCACTGAAAAAAGGATTCTAGGTCTTAAACCATCAGTGGATATAAAACATCTGCACCCGATGTGCAGATAAAGGCTGATACTCACCGGGGTGTGAGCATGGAAGAGAGAAGCACTACTCCGACAAGGGAACACCACTGTCTCCTCATCGCTGAAGAAATAATGACGTCAACACAGCGATTTAAAAGATCTAAACTTAGTAATATGTGTTTGCAGATAGTTACAGAACGCAAGTTGGGATGAAATCTGTGCTCCACTTGCGGCGCGTCTCTCGTTATATGGTCACCAACCAGTGACGCGCTTCTATGGTCACCAGTGAAGGGAGATCCGTCGGCCCAGAGCGCCACAAGTGTGTATGGCTGATTGGACCCACGCTGATGATTTCAGTTTATAAACTTGTGTCTTTGTAGGCTCACTGGAAGTCACCAGCCTTTTCTTTTTGCCCTGGTGTGGATCACACTTGAAGATATATTATCATGATCTCAATTTGCAATGCTACTGTATGTCGTAGCCTACTATAACCAGAATCTTAATTACCTGTCTTGTCAAGCAATGAAGGTGGAATCCAGAGGGCTAAACTAACAAAACAGCTTAAAAATAAGAGCAAAGAGTCAAATTCCTGGTCCGATTTGAAGCTGCCTGGGGAATTATTGAATTATGGGGCTGATCGGTTTTTAAGGTTGCGATTTATAGCGTCCCCTGTCGCCAAAGAGTGGCTTTACCCTTTGAATCACTAGATAGCCTAGAGTGAATACACCGGAAGAATATGTGCTATTAGGAAATAAGCTTCCGTTATATGGTTATAGTTGTTATATAGTTAAAGTGTTCTTTGTTTGTTCCGTTTGTGGATAAGGTGTTCATTATTTCTTGCAACATCTATCAAACATTACAGATTTTAATGATTTTAATTACATTTCATAGATTGATTACATCAAATGTATTTCAATTGTGATGGACATGAGTAGGAGGGAGGGGGAGGGAGGGAGGGAGGGAGGGAGGGAGGGAGGGGAGGGAGGGGGAGAGAGAGAGAGAGAGAGAGAGGAGGAGAGAGAGAGAGAGAGAGAGAGAGAGAGAGAGAGAGAGAGAGAGAGAGAGAGAGAGAGAGAGAGAGAGAGAGAGAGAGAGAGAGAGAGAGAGAGAGAGATATTGCCCTCTGCTGGTAATACAATTAGTGTGAATGTCAATACAAATCTATACACCTCAAGTAATAATAGCCTATATTATACATAGGCCTAAGTGTATTGTAAGCACAGTGCCGATTGCGGACTCCCGGGGTTCTATCTATATAATATAAAATATAATAATAATAATATAATGCATAGATATATAATATAACTATCAGGGCCAAAAGAGGTGTCGACCCCCGGATAATATTATGAATCCCAAACGACTGCATCGGGTTCTCTGACGTCTCTGGTAGGATACTTTCACAAGTAAAGACTCGTAATGGAGAAAACTTCGGCCATGAAGGAATTGGTGGGAAAGAAACTTGGCAGTCTCAAGAGGAAGCCCCAACTCCTACACCAACCCAGTCTCACCAAAATGCGTACAGATTGTACATACGCCAAATGACCATTTCGCGTGCATATGATACGCAAATAACGGTGTCAAATTGTGGCTGTGACGTAGTAGGCTACTACCGAATTTCAGACTTGCATTAACTATGTGGAGGGCGGATGCGTAGGCTATATTTTTTCTTCCGAATTTCAGACTTTAACAACCATTTTATTGCACTTTTCCTTATCGGAAGCCGGAAATTCCCGAATTCTGAGTAAAGTTCAATGCAGCATGCATCGCTGGTGACGTCGGTAATGGGGTATAAAGTAATGCGTTGGTATGTGTACGCATCCGCCCTCCACAGTAGTTAATGCTGGGTTTTGCGTATCATATGTACGCGAAATGGTCATTTGGCGTAGGGGGAGACCAGGTACAGTTGTAACACGGGACGTATGTAACACCTTGAATTCCTCCAATCACAAACAAGCTAGAGTGATGACACTCACTGTGCTCGTGCTCCATCAGTTTCCCTCCTTTCATTCAAAAGGAGAGCCACATCTGATACTTCAAGAAGAAGTTATCGACAAAAGTCTGTTTATGAGGTAAAAAATCTACTTTTCTTCCAGACATACTTTTTTGGATTCTGTCCTTATATCAAATGTCTATGAATCCAAACAAGTATTATTAGAATCACTGTTTTGTAAGCTAAAAGTAAAAATGGCTAACAAGTGTCAAACTAGCATTCAAGCTAGCTCACATGAGATGAAAACATGGTTGGTGATACTGGGACAGTTGTAACACCCCGTTACAACTGTCCCAGTATCACCAACCATGTTTCATTTACATTTTAAAAACTAGCTAAGGTTAAGGATAGAGTTGCAGATATTGGTAGAATGTGGTAAATAAAAAGTAAAATGTGTACTGTGTATTTGCAAATTAAAATGTAAAAATGTCATAAATCACATAAAAGTAATGATAATGAGTAAAAGTCGTATGGAAACATGCGTTTGCTTACAGCATGCCAAATATCAAGAAAGAGGGATAACAGCCAGGGGAGTCCCCTTACGAATGCTGGAAAGGGCTTCAAATGAGGTCAGACAAGGGCAAATCAGTTAGGGGAGTGGCCAAAACATATGGCATTTGCCATGTGACCCTGCACCGCTTCCACAAGAAGAGGCAGATGTTGGAGTCCAAGGGATCAAAGAAACTTCCGAGAGTTGGGTACTGGACCTCAAAAAGGGTTTTCTCCATAGAGCAGGAGCTGCTTCTCAAAGATTACCTGGTGAAGGCAGCTGATTTGTATTATGGTTTTGAGCCCAAGAAGGAGGTAGGCTACATATGTATTAAGCTAGAATAGGCTATTGGCTATGTAAATGTATTGTGTATTACTAATTATATTAGTATTATGGGGAGTTATTGTTATTTTGCGTAAAGTAAAGCAGTGGCGATTCATGGAGATTTAAATGATGTATCATTTGTGAATGGGTGGGACAACTTAAACTATCTGCCTGTCTGTGTTCTGTTCTAACACAAATGTTCTTGTTATTCTGTAGACAATGACAAAATGAAACTGAACTGAATTAACAATGTATATATTTTAGGTCCGGAGGTTCGCCTATGATTTGGCAAGAGACCTACAGCTGTCGGTGCCCCGCGAAGAACATGGTAGAGAAAAGGATGGCTGGAGCCGACTGGTTTCACGTCGTTTTTGAAGAGAGGCACCCCAGTCTGTCCATTAGGAAGCCCGCAAGCTACAAGCCTCTCACGGGCCACACAAGTTTCAAATGAGAACAAACGTTAAACAAGTTCTTCAACAACTTGCCTTCCTGTCCTGGAGAAAAAACAGATTTGTTGCACAGGACATCTGGAACATGGACCGAGAACGGGTATATGGTTGAAATGATCAATGATCTCCCTCAGAATACTCCTTCCAGAGAGCCATCACAGCCCTATAAAAATAAAAGCATTACAGAATAAAAAGCACTAAATTAATCTTTTTTCTATAATAGGAAATCCACCACGGTGCAAAATCCTGAAAAAAAATGTGTGGCCCAGAAAAGGGGGTTAAACAAGTGGGTGCAGTCACCCTCTGCGGAACGGGGGATCACACTGGATCACACTTGGGCCTGTGCAGTGAATGCCTTGTGGGAATTCCATCCCACCACATTGTTCATCTTCCCAAGGAAAAAATTCCATCCCCACCTTCACCAGCGATGGACCTCCCGGCTGTATTGGCACCGCAAAATGGCTCTGGGTGGATGCAAAGGAGAGAAGAGACTTTTGGTTTTCCTCAAGCGCACTTCCAGACTCACACCAAGTCCTCTCTGGAGTCAAAAGTTCTTCTTATTTCTAGACAACACATACCTCCCATCTGTCTGTGGCGGGGTATTACATTTTTGCAGGAGCCATTGGCATCGTCCTCCTCTCATTTCCCCCACACTGTTCCCATAAGCTGCAGCCCTGTGGATCGCGCAGTGCACTGATGGGCCACTCAAGAGGCTAGTGAACAACTGCTTGCGTGACAGCTGGATGAAAGCTCATTCCAGGAGTCACCATGACCATTTATGATTTGCCAGGAATTGTGAAGAAGTTCCCTTCCCCGTGCTGCATCACCAGGAAAATATTTCAGGCAGGGTTTGCATGCTCTGGAATTTGGCCTTTTAATAGGGATATCTTTAGTGAAAGTGACTTTGCACCATCCTCAGTCACAGACCGCCCACCACCAGCAGTGACACCAGAGGTTCCATCTCCTCCTCTTTCAGCTCCATCACCCAATGTGGCACGGTGGCATCCTCCGTGCCACATAGAGCAACATCCCCTGTCACACCATGTGTGGTGTCTGAGCCATCAACCTCTGCTATGGACACAACTTTTTCACCCGTGTCCATCCGTCCACACCCAAAAGCTGGCCCAAGAAAGCAGACGACAAAGAGGGCAGGAAAAGAAGGGAAACTGCTGTCCTTTACAGATTACTCCTGGTGAAAGAACAACTGGAGGCTGAGAAAGGAAAGGTCTACAGCTAAAAGGAAATATGAAAGTTCGAACAACAAACAAAAGGCCCAAACAGAAGAAGCCAGAAAAAACAAGACTCATCTGAAGATGAAAATGAAAATGAATGTTGCATAGTGTGCTTCGAGAGCTACTCCAGGTCGAAGGAGGTCTGGCTCCAGTGCTGGTCCTGCAAAGCCTGGGCACACAAGGACTGCACAGATGGAAGGGATAATTTACACGTGCCACAACTGTGACTCTGACTAGGTTTTCCGAGCGCCCTCCTACCCCTCTCTCTCTCTTTTGTTGGGACTGTTTAAAGTTAATTGTAAACTTTTTAGTTCTGTTCTACTTTTTAGTTCTGTTTCTACCCATTGAGGTAGTGAGTCTTGATCTCTCATGTTTGAGGATGTGTGTTCTACTCCAATCATAAATTAAGTTCTTGCATTGTAATTGATGCTGGCTTCTTTTTTTGTCATTGCAGTATGAAAAAAGGTAATGATTACTTAAAAACAAGAAATTAAGTCACAATAATATGACTGATCAATAATATCTTTCATTTTGAGTATATGATTGATTCATTCTGAATATTTTTAGACACGTTACAACTGTCCCCTGGCATGCGTTACAACTGTCCCTGTGTACAGGGACAGTTTGTAACAGTGGAGAGTCGGTATTATAATTCATTTTGCAAACCTTTACACATTTCATAAAACCACTTAAATACATTGTTTCAGTAGCTAACAAGATTGAAGTTTATAATATAACAAATTGGTTACTCTAGTTGAAATAGTTTTGGATTTATCGCAAAAATTGCAAAAAGTGTTACAACTGTACCTGGTCTCCTCTATGTACTGCACGCATGGCAAACCATGCGATCTGTACGCATTTTGGTGAGACTGGGTTTGCCTACACACACGGGAATAAATCAATAAAGATAAAACTTGTATAAATCACTCCCGTGAGTGCTACATTGCAAACTCAGGGTGAACACGCAAACAGGTGGACATATTTTCAATTTTGATCCTGTACCAACGGTAATGAGAGCCCCATCAATAAGCAAAGCTTGCGGTTTTTATCACAACAGGGCTTCAAAATGTCTAAAAACCAACCCGGTAATTACACGCGATTTCGTGCTCATGGCGCACAAACGTTAATCTATTGTATCGTGTCCCAGAGGGACGATTGTTCCAACTTCTTTCGTGCAACGCAGAACACGAAGTGTTAAACCAATGCATTTTGAATGGGAGCGTTTTTTCAAACGATCCACTGAACGCGCGAAAGAGAGAAAGAGCGAGAGAGAGAGAGAGAGAGGAGAGAGAGAGAGAGGAGAGAGAGAGAGAGAGAGAGAGAGAGAGAGAGAGAGAGAGAGAGAGAGAGAGAGAGAGAGAGAGAGAGAGAGAGAGAGAGAGAGAGAGAGGGAGAGAGAGAGGCTTGGGGTGAGCGCAGATAGTACAGTGCACCATATATATTAGATAGTATATATATATATATATATATATATATATATATATATAATATATATATATATATATACATATGTATATATATATGTATGTATGATATGTATGTAATGTATGTATGTATGTATGTATGTATGTATGTATGTATGTATATATATATTATATATATATTATATATATATATATATATATATATATATATATATATATATATATATATATATATACACACACACACAGTGAAGAAAATAAGTATTTGGAACACCCTGCAACTATTTTGCAAGTTCTCCCACTTAGAAATCATGGTAAGGGTCTCTGAAATTCATGGTAGTGTAGTGCATGTCCACTCTGTATGTGAGAGATAATCTATAAAAAGAAAAAATCCAGAAAATGATGATTTTTAACCAATTTATTCGTGTGATACAGCTGAAAATAAGTATTTGACACCTGTCTATCAGCTAGAATTTTGACCCTCAAAGACCTGTTAGCAGGAGCGTCGCTAGCAATTGAAAACATTCGGGCTGTAGCCAGAAGTTAGAGAGCTTTTAAAACGGGTGTGTTGGGAGGGTTTCTCCTCCGAGAAATATTTGAAAATCGGCGGCTGATGAACATTCAATTGTAAACGTAGTTTGAGAGTAAAAGAAAGACCAATCGTCATGTCGGACTGACCTCACGCTCATTGTCAACCATAAAACTTTGTTTTCCCCAAAAAACCCTGTCGTTCTGTCGTTATATGGTGGTGTTGTCCAAAGGCTGTGCTGATTTTATGCGTGGTGGGACACCGCAACAGTGGGTCACTCTGTTATAACCTGCATGAGAGTTCAATGATATTGTTGTCATTAGCTGTTACGTCTTTCTGACCAATCGCAGTTCAAGGCCGACCTGGGCTGTACCACTTCGGGAGGAAGGCGCTCAGTTGTCCCCTATAGACAAAATCGAATTGGGTTGCGCCGTTGAACGTTAACGGCGGCCACAGGGAATTCTCCCAACTTCTCCGATTACCGCTCGCGTGCGTGTGTGTGGTGCGTGCTTGCAGCGGCGCGCGCGCGTGTGTGTGTGTGTGTATATCGAATGCCTGGGTAAACGTGTAGGCCTACGGTAATATTCATACTGGTTTAAATATACATTTGATAGTATTTCCCATTCTTGCTGGAGCAAGAGTTTTGTTTGAAATTAGGTGATAGAAGTTTAACGGTACCACTGTCATGCACCTACCCGATGTCAAGTGGACCGGGTTGAATTCACTGCGGGTCTCTCTCTTATATCCATCTTGCCAAAATATTTTATTACTGTCCTTCTTAACACTCTGATCTCACTAAAAAGGCCTGCAGCACGAAACAGCATTTATGGACAACATGCGCTATGCATCAGGGAAGAAAGCAAATACCAATGCTGAATTGCAACATTCCGCCAAAGCAAATGATTCTAAATGCTGCCCATATTATGGACATGTCAGAGTTTTGCGGTTTTCCACTCGCTACATGTTGCATCTTGTGGGCGCTGGTAATAGCGACCACAAAAAAGTAAACTATACGGGCATCTCTTCATCATTAATGGTTTTGTTTTTTTTGACGGCACAGCGATCCGGGGCTATTCCAAAAGATCCGGGGCTATAGCCTCGAGATGCCCAGTTCCTAACGAACGCGCCTGCGCCGTTAGTTCCACCTTTAAAAGTCCTCCTCCACTCCACTGTGATTATCTGCTAATCAGATGCACCTGTGTGAGGTCGTGTACTGCATAAGACCCCTGTCCACCCCATACAATTCAGTGAAGACCCAAAACATTCAGCATGGCTAAGAGCAAAGAGCTGTTCCAAAGACACAGAGACACAAATTGTACAACTCCACAAGGCTGGAAAGGGCTACGGAGAAATTGCAAGCAGCTGGCTGAAAAAAAGGTCCACTGTAGGATCATCATTAGAAAATGGAAGAAGTCTAAACATGATGGTCATCTCAGATTCGGAGAAGTGGAAGCGCCGATGCAAGATATCACCTTTGTGGTTCAAAGTCATCATGAAGGCTAGGAGAAGGTGAGGAAATGCAGCCCAGAGACTACAACGGCAGGGATCTTGGTCAGATGACCTGAAAGAGCAAGACCACCGTTTCTCGACTGGTCAGCGTGGTTTTGGTAAAAATCACTAAGACGTCATTGATTTAAATCATGCCATGGCACGGGAAGGTTCGCTCTGCTTAAAACAGGCATATGTAAGGCCCGTTCTTAAGTGTTGCCAATGACCATGTGTGTGGATATCGCAGAGGAGTCATGGGAGAAAGTTTGGTCAGATGAGACCAATATGGACCTTTTTGTCTAAATTCCACGTAAGCGTGTTTGGAGAAGAAGAATGATGCGTAACCATCCAAAACCACCATGCCCTGAGCTGTAGTAGCATGGGGTGGTAGCATCATGCTTGGGCGCG